>JAVJIF010011913.1:0-105659 GCA_038442645.1 Agave tequilana | reverse complement strand
GAGCGAGAGGAAGAGATTGAGAGAGATCGGGCGGGCAAGCGGTGACGACGGGCGGGCGAGACCTATAGATTCAGGTAAGTGTTTTTTTTATAAATCGATTCGATCGACTCGGCCCTGACTCGGAGTCAACTCAGCCAAATCAGCTGAGTCACTCCGAGTCGGGATCGGACTCGGCCGAGTTGACTCCGAGTCAGGGCCGAGTCGCGGCGATCTGAGCTGGATCCTTCGAATCAGGTCTCGGGCTCGTCTCGGCACCCGCCGAGTCGAATACGACTCAGCCTTCGAACCCTAAAATAATCCTTCCGTTTCTCAGGGAACTCTCTCGTTTCTGCAGATTAAGGATTCTAGGATCTAATACTTTTCGAAACAGATCAAATGGATATGTTTCAGATTAAAGTAAATCAATGAATAAAACAAACAACAGCAGCAACAACAAAGCCTTTATTCCAAATCTTTGGGGTTGGATACATGAAATTGAATCCTCCGCATCAGCTTGTTAACGGCAATCTGATCTGTTAAATTAACAAATATTTGTCCTTTTTAGTAGCCTCAATTCACGTTCATTTGGTCTACCCCAAATCCTCATTGCTCCTCGACTAGATTCTATCCTTGAGATGATTCTCCCTCATTCTAATACTCAATTGAAGTTACCACTAACTTCCTACAAATTTAATCATTTCATACAGATCAAGCCTAAGTAATTATATTTATATATTACATTAGTTTTACTTTTCCATTAGGGACAAGACCCTTTATATTTCTATTTTCGTACCTTTCTTTTTGGCGGGCTCCTCCTTCCATTCCATTTTCTTCTCTACCAACCAGAGACTGTTATATGGAACCGGATTGGAATAACTGATCGTGATTGTGCCCATGAAACACAGGGAAATTGTAAAACAAGATAAGAAAAACATAAGCAAAACTTTTACATGGTTCACCCAAACCAGGCTATGTCCACGAGCGAAGGCGTCAAAAAGATTTTCACTACTTAAGAGAGAATTACGAGAACACAGCTTCTTCCTCGCCAAACTCTCCAATACAAAGAAATCTCAGCAAGACAACAAAGTCAACAACCTCTTTTCCAAAACTGAAAAGCAACCCTCTGCAGAAAAGCTCTCGGCCAAAAATTAACCCCTTCCAAACTAATTCCAGTTGCGAGTCCAAACTAGGAGAGCACTTATGTTGCTAATCCAAAACTGAGAAGCATATGAGCCAATCAAATTCCTTTGAAATTGGTCTCAATCAAGATTTGGAGTTAACTGTCATGCATGCACATTCAATGCATAGTGCTGCTGTTTGCTGCCATCCAATAGGATTTAACCCACCATGCACATGAAAACCAAAATAGATCAGGCTTGATCCAAGTGTGGTGACAGCCACAGATTTTTATGTCAAAAATTAACAAAGACCAGGTGATTTAAGTCTTCTTCTTCTTGGTGGATTCCTCCTGTTCCACTTTCTTCATCTCCCACAATCCATACAAAAGGTTGAGTTGCATGCCATAGTTATCCATTCTGATGACATGGGTTTGCAGGTCTTTTTGTTGTTAGACAATCTAAGGTTACCTTTGTTCCCCTTTTCCCCCATTTTTTTTTGTTGTTGCTGTTTGTGTTTCTTATAGTTTGTTTTCTAGTTGGAACTTGAACCCGAGACTTCCCTCAACTTGCAACCACTACTCTACCACTGAGCCAGGCCCAGTGGTTTTGCTGATCAAGATGTTTTTGATTGACATATCAATTTAAATGGGAAATACTTTATGCAACATGGGAACTGGCTACATTTGGAAGTAGATAGGTCAAAATATTATCTGAATTATCTAGATTTTGAAAGAGAGATTTGATGATTACCTAGAATGGGTGAGGAAACCTTTGAAATTTCATAATGGTGATTGGAAGTTTCTAAATTTGGGTAGATTTTTCAAATATTATTATTTTTGTCTTCTTTTTGCAGTTAGAATTCCTTTTTCTTACATATCATATTGTTGCAACCAAATCAAGCAGATAGCATTAGGGAAAATGAGATTTCAGTGTTAGTTCTCTGGACATTGCATTAACTCGTTGGCTTTGTAAGTGGAACTGCTTTGTACCACGCTTCACTTGTTCTGACCAAAATGAGCTTGTCTAGCTAAATATTGCCATCAACTTAATCTGTGTGTTCCTTTTGATGAATCAACTTAATTGTGTAGCAAGTTCAGTTCATTGTTTCATTGATCATAAAATGAAATCAACTGGTTCTTTTGTGAAATATCAAATGTATGTTTTCTGGTTGTACTGCCATTTATCCCCAAGGTGGTTTGTTAGGTCAAAGCCAAGTGTGCTAACTTTGAATAGATAGTGTGATTATGTCAAAGTATGCATTGTGTATTGTTGTCCTGATATGGTGATTGTCAGAGAGCATGAAGCTCAACATGGTGGGGTGATGGAAGAAAACTGGGTTTGTTAACTTTTGACCGGTCATGGTAGGAAATATCCTGCTACGGCAGCTTACACCCATATTCCTTTATACTTGATATTATTATCATGTATGAATTCTTACTGAGCTGGAGAGTTTACCTTTTGCACTGCAAGTTGCCGCCTTATCCCTT
Organism: Agave tequilana; assembly: GCA_038442645.1. NCBI lineage: Eukaryota > Viridiplantae > Streptophyta > Magnoliopsida > Asparagales > Asparagaceae > Agave > Agave tequilana. The sequence goes on along the minus strand of JAVJIF010011913.1, from coordinate 103,075 downwards.
AATTATTCTCCAATACTTTGCATGCTTTGTAAATGATATGGTTGTTGGGGAATCACATTTGCATGTACTTTGCTGTACAATGTATACGATGTGGTTGCTTAGTTTCTTTCCCTTCATTTTTCATGCATCCTCTACTGAATTACTCTCATCCTTTTGCAGTGAAATTGAGGTGAATGTTGATTGGATTGTAAACAACCGTATTCTTTTCATATTGGAGTCCATGAAGGTTTCAATTTATTCTCTTGCTCATGAACCACCTGCATGCGGTCCTTCCATCCAAGTCCCAAGCAGACCAAGCTGGAGGTTTATTTGGCCAGCCGCTTCTGGTACTCGTAATAGCTATCGCCATTGGTCTGCTCATTCTTTACAAATTTCCCCCCCTGAAGTCTTTTATCATTCGAAACGTTTTTGGTGCACCCTTGACATCATCATTGTTGGAAGGAGCACATTTGAACCAGAATAACAGCCCCAAATTCAATGTGTCATACCAAATTGTGTACATCTGAACAGCTGCTGAGGTGATGGGTAATGTTGCAAAGAAATACAAATTGATCAATATGACCGGTGTTATTATAGCCTGTAGGCATCGCTCTCCATGTTCTTTTGGGAGCTACTACAGGTTAGTAATGGTTACTGAGACTCTACTAGTCGAACATTTTGGTTCATGTTTCTCTTTGAAAGACTGATATGTGCAAGGACGATGCTAGAATCATGTCTATCTTGCATCCAACTTGACGGAAAGCTTAAAATACTCGACCTGCAATCAGATCTGTCCGTACGTACTGGGTTCTTCGATTCGAAAGCTTCGCAGACAGGCAATGGTCACGTATTTTGTCTAAATAAGTATTTGCGAAGAGTTTTGTTTATGCGGCATTAGATTATTGCATGTCCGATGCACATGTTGAGAAAGAATCACATATCTGGATGAAAAAAAACTATTTGGATGAAATTAAGATATTAAGTACTTAATTTTTTCAAAATAAAATTATAGAACTCATAATAGAGTAACATTTAATTAAATAGTTTTAATTTGAATGATATATTAATTGTGGCATGGAAATAATGAAAGCTATTGAAGAATGTACTTAAATAGTAATAATAAACACTCAATGAGAGAATAAGTTTGATGTTAGTTGCAAAATTATTTTTTTATTTTTATTTGATGAAATATGTAGAGAGACATGAGAACTGACCGCGAGGCAACGGTTGGAGCTCAAGGGTTTCCATTAAGGATCTGTTTGGTTGTCGTAACTGGCCGTAATTCGTTAGTTGTAATTGGTAAAGTCTTTTACAATTGTAAATGAGTTACATGTATGTAAATTTACGGTGTTTGGTTGGTAATATAAAATTGTAAAGTGAGAAAGTGTATTGTACTTTACGGTGTTTGGTTGTCGTAATGATAAGTCGTAAGTGAAAAGTGACCACAAAATTAAATATTTGGTGATTTTAAAAGTTTAATACTGCAAATAAATATTAAAAAAGTTAAATATTAAAATTTTTAAATATTAATATAAAAAATTATTACAAATTTGTATGACCACAAAATGAACTGTAACTGGGCTGTATGGAGTGGTAACTGGGTTGCAAGTGAGTGTAGTTGAGTTACGTAAGTCTTTTACGAATTACGGTCCAAACAAACGCCGTAGTTGTAACTGGGTAGTAAGTCATTTACGAATACGGAGTTTTACTCGAAACAAACGGCCCCTAAATAGTAGGGATGATTTTTAGATTCAATGAGTTAGAAGGGATCCCGTGCTGCAACCCCTGGACATTATTCTGGCAAGTATTTTCCCAAGGGTGAGCTTAAATACTAGACGTAGGCGTAAGATTAGAGCTGAAGAGAGAAAATAATTGCAATTAATGGAGTTGAAAATAATTTTAAATCTGCAGAGAAAAACAAATCTCAGGTGCATTATATATAATTTCAGTCATTAAAAAAATGCCCTCACGCAGGATCGAACTACGGACCTTCAGTTTACAAGACTGACGCTCTACCACTGAGCTATAAGGGCTTATAGTTGAGGTTTTTTTTTCAAATAATAATTGAATAAAATAATTCATCTATCAATATAAACAACGCCATCGTCCATTCCCGTTCCGTTCCCACAAGAGTAACCCGATCCGTTGCCGCCATTAGCAACAAAGCTTCGCCGAGCTCCCAAGAACCTCAGCTCCCTTCAAACAAAAACTAAGAACCGAAGGGGACAAAAAAAAAGAAAAAGCTAAATCAGAAGAAATAGCAGAATGTCCGGTCGATTACTGAGGAAAGTCCTAGAAGAAAGGGAAGGGCTGAACAACACGGATCCGAACCTTGAAGAAGACGAACCCGAACCCGATTCCCCGGCCGCTGCCCCGTCCAAGAACCCCTTCAACCTTCTCGGAGACGGCGACGGCGACCGCGACCAGGTGAGCCTCCCATCTCTCCAAAACTAGGGTTTTTATTAAGAATTAAAAACTCATTATAAAGGAGTTCTTTGGTTGTGTTCACGCTTTTGACTGGGGTAGTCGTCGATTGTGCTCGTTTCTAGGATTTAGGTTTTGAGGGCCGAGCGTGTTATGATTTCTAGTGAAGGCTGATTGCTAATCAAGAATCATCATGATGTTCCGTACTTGTTTGATTCTTAAATTAGATTGATTGAGGTTTTATGTGCGTTCTGTGGTATCAAATAACTGGTTGCATGGATTTTGTGGTGGTTGATATGATGTTAGGATTTCATTTAACTGGATTGTTGTGAACTCCTTAATCTATGAAAAATTCTTAAGAAATTGAAGTGTCTTTTTATAAATGTTATGCAATGTGCTTCATGATGTTGTTCCTCTTTGAGGTACAGCCTGCGCTGGACTGTTTGAGGGTGTAGCTTGTTCTTTGATGTTGTGTTGGTTAGGTGAATTCTTGTGGGAGGTAAGAAACTGTGAAGTGTAAGCTTTCATGCATCTCAACTACTGCTGCTGGTTTTATGTTTGTTTGGATGCATGCTTTTCACCCTGATTTGCTATTCCAACTATGTTATGGGATTCAAGCAAAAATCAACAAAGTTTAAGATTTTGCATTACTATATATTTGGAAACGCATGCAGCTCTAAACTATATGGAATCTAGCGGGCCCTGGATTCATATGGTGGAAGTTCATTTGGTGAAGAGTCAATGACAAAAGTGGAAGGAGAGATAAGTGTTGCACGTATCAGTTTAAAAACTTAGGCGGTTAGAGGGACAACTTGACAATTTTTCTCACACATGTTCTTGATAGTAATTGCTATCTATTGCGGTTGAGTGTCTGGTGTTTGCTCTTTTAAGACAAGTCCGTGTTATTCAATGCTATGACTGAACAAAATGCTTTTATTCCTAGATGCTTTGAGCATTTATGTTCTTGAGATTTATATGTGCTTGGTGAGGATCTGGGGTATTGGCACTTATTTTTGGGTAATATGCAGTAAGTTAGGCAAGACAAGCATAATGTAGAGGAGAGGCTCTTTGTTATGCCCTGGTCATAGATTTTGTATGGCTTGAGGCAAGCATTCATTTTCTGTTTGTTTCTGGGAGACTAAAGAGTTTTAAATTTGTTTGTGGGTAAAAATCAAGTGGGCCAATCAGAGTGATTATAAACTCGGTTACTTTTTTAAAAAAAATTAAGAAAGAGAATGGATCTTTTGCTGTTGGGTTGCCTATGGTGAAACAAGCTTTATGGATTTAGACCAGCCCTACTAAGGGTGCTTGGAGTCAAAAAAGTTGGCATGCTCGACTGGGATTGGTTTGACTTCAGATGACCATATCCAGATCAACCTACTGAAGAGGTTAAATGCCTACAAAAGTGGTTAAATATTCACTTAACTTTTAAAGAAGTGAAAACTCTTGTCTTTGGGGTGTAAGCTGTTGAAACTTGAAACTAGCTTGATATATTTCGAGGCCACACCTGATTTACTTGGTGCTTGTGTTGAACAAAGAGGCCATGTCATTTAAAGAGATCACAAAATGGCAATTTTTTTAAAAAGTCCCTTTTTTGAATTTAATTTCAAAAAGAGACCTTTTCAGATTTTAATTCTAAAAATTGACCTCTGACATTCCACGTAGGCACCAAGTAGGCCTTGAGAGGTTGCGCGGCAAGTTGTAGTGTGGAGGGTTGTTTTTTGCCTCCAGGTTGGTGACCCGGAAATAGATGTGCTAATTTATTTTGTCAAATTGACATCTGCGGTCGCCTCTCTCTCTCTCTCTCTCTCTCTCTCTCTCTCTCGCTCAAATTGACATTGCAGCTCGCATGTGCTGGCTTATTGCTCACTGTGCATCACCGGCTCTCGTGCTTGTTGCTGCTGGGGGGGGGGGGGTCTTTGCCACCATTGTCTCTCTCCCCTATCCTCGTGTTAAGCGCTCTGAAATCTCCCCCCCCTTTAATCTCTCTACCCCACTGTCTCTGTGTGTGTGAGAGAGACGTTATGTTTGATTTACTTTGAGCATTGCAAGATTGATGAGTCATTACTTGGATTTGGACACTTGTTTGGTGATTTGATGAGAGATTTGGCTTCGATACTTGCTTGGTGATTTGTGTTTGTTTTTTTGTGATGACATTGTTGGCAGGATATGATAATCTTTCGTTGCCTTCGTGGTCATTTGAACACAATAAGTTCCTGGGAGGAGTTATAATGATTCAATTGTGTCCGGGATTGGCAACCTTGGACGCAAAATCTTAGTAATTTTTATGTCGAGGATTGCCAATTCCGGACGCAAAAAAACAAACCTCCAATCACCTACGTGGTAGTTATGTGGCTTGTTAGTTGTTGATTTTCAGAATTAAATCTGGAGAGGTGGCTTTTGAAATTAAATTCAAAAAGGGGATTTTTTTTTTTAAATAAATCGCCCATCACAAACCTGATCAACTGTTACATTTGAAGAAAGAAAGAGAAAGAGGGTAGTCTTAAAGCTGTTGCTGTCTTGAAATAGGAAATAGAAGCTTCTTTTTGTTAATAATATTACAAACTGTAGAAGTATAATGAAAGAATCAGCATATGCGCCCTCCAGTGCGCTCCAAATGTGGTATTGGTTACAACACTACTTGGGCATTCCTTTTACATGTGTGCAAAAGTTTCCGGTGTTCCACAAATTTATGATATATTTTTTTTGAACACATTTTTCTCGTCACATGTCACAATTTTCCTTTGACACATTTGATTCCATGGAGTTCTCCGTTCATTTTCTGCATCAAGTACTATACTGCAAGAAAGAGATAACACAGTGATATCCTACAACAAAAAGTAAAATTGAAGTCTCAACATAAGATGTGAGATTGTAAAGCTTCTTTGGAGGATGAAGAAGCAAAAGAGAATAGATCTATTTCCTATTTCAAGTCATAGAAATAAATATAAAGGTAATATTTTATCGTATATAGGATTATATGTATCAATATAATGTCTGTTATGCATATAATATTTGATACTTGTTTCAAAAAGTTTTAATTTAATTTTTCTTCAATTTTGTGCCCTGCTTTCTGAGTCATTCTTAGGCTGTCCAAGTTGGTACGCACATACCCGGTGGTCTTATGATTGTGAGATTTCATTAGAGGGCAAGATCTACTGTTTGAATTAATAAGCTAATTATGGATTGGATAATCCTGTATTGGCCATGCACATATTTTCCCTGACCTCATAGGACATGAATTGGACTTTGAGGTGCTTAAAAACATTGCTTCTCGTTGTTGTTTTATATTGCCTATCCCACAAAAAAAGTAAAGAAACGGGAAGAAAGGGACATACCATCATTATCTATTCTCGGTATGATGCCGACATCAAAACAAGCATATACCATGTGAGTGCCATCCACATTTGATGGGCAAGAATGTGATTATAAATGTTTATGAAACTGAAGTTGGATTTTTATTATTGGTTCTTTATTATATAAAAGGAATTCATACAACAGACTGCAAACTATAGGGATACAAGGATTTATAGTTGTTGCTTACAGCATGTATACTTGTTCTTCTGTCCTGTCTCATGATTTTTATAGGAAAAAGCTATGTACAGAAAATACCTAAATATATTTTCTGTTTACTTAGCAACAGCTGGTTCTGTTCCACTTATTTAAGCGTTGGTGTTTGATATTTAATTATTTGATGCAGGATGATGATCAGGAAATAACCGGAGATAGTACTGGGGAGGTCACTAAACAAGAATATCCTGTTGTCAAGAACACTTATGATATACCAGCTGTGTCTAACCGTAAATCAAGAAAAAGAAGAAAAAGAGCAAAGATGGATCAGCATCTACAAAATTCAAAGTTGATGAGTCAATTGATTCGGTTCTAGCTGACCTATCTATCAATTCAAAGCCTTCCTCTCAGGCAACTGAGTTTGAAAATATCAAGGCACGGAACAATGAGGTTCAGCCTGGCACAAAGAAGCATGGTGTTGCATCTGTCCTATTGGTGGACCCCAAACATCTTAAGGCTGAAAATGAGCTCCGAAAAATATTTGGCTCTAAGGTCGTCAATTCTTTTGAAAATAATCACAGTGCTGGGAGCTCAAGGCAGATGCATGGTGTAAGACGTGTTGTCCACAACCCAAGGAGGATGATTCTCGTATCTGCACCAAATTATTGGCCTCGTTGGGATGGATCCATGTCCATGGAACTTCTAGAGACAAAAGATGGGGTGCATTATTTTAGGTAAGTTCTCAATTAGCAGTTAGTCTTGAGTAACTGAATTGTGTTGATGCTGTAATTGTTATGCTGACTCCATTTGCAATGTCCCAATGGGATGGGGATAGATGATGATGAAGTCTTTGCTTTTGTAAGTACTTGGATTTGAGTTTGGTTCACTTCAGTCCCTTTGAGGGTTCCCCAGGGCTTCTTTATTTCTTGTTGACTGTCAGGCGCTCTATTCCGGATGGGGTCCCCCCCCCCCCCCCCGGGTGATTGTGAGGTACCGTGATAGAAGGGATGCCATATATCTGAGGGATTAGTTGGGATCTCTAAGAGGCCTTAAAAGAAAAAAAGGCCCGCGTGAGTGAAAGTAAGATTCATTAAGTTCTTAGTTATAAGCTAGGGGTTTCAAATTGTGAATTAAATCCCTACCCCATCCTCTTATCTTTTCTTACAAGTCCATGAGGACAGGGCGAGACTTGCTGAGATTTACGTATACATAAAAAAAAGATGGTTGATGAATTGATGGGTCTTAAGTCTGTGTATGAATAAATGGACATAATGAGTCAATGGATAATGTTTTAAAAAAGATATTTTGATATTTCTAAGGTACCTAATCAATACCAATCAAAAACTCCTGTAAGGAGTGAGCACAAATTAAGTTGAAGCTGTGCGTCGTATAGTAAAATAAGGAATTCATGGCAGAAGGGGTTCCAGGATTTGTATCCTGAAAGGGGCACAAAAGTAAACTATTAAAAAGTTGATGTGAAATGTATATGCGTATATGGAAATCAGCAATGAAACACTCAATCACGCTTCACAACATGAAACACACCTTTGCATTTTTTGTGGGGAGCAAAGTGCATGTATGAAGGACTTGTGTTCAAGGCTGATAAATTTCTGTAGCTTAGTGCAAAATTCCACTAACTCCAGGTGACAAGCTTCTTGCTGTTCATTTCCGGTGAAACATTAGTTTACAATCTAATATTCTTCTAACTTTAGCTCTTCTTTCTTGTATGATATTTATATTAACTATAACCAAAATGTTTAATTATTTTGTATTAACCATCTGAATTATTTGATTCATTCATGTATTTGGGTTGTGTTCTCCTTTATAGCTGGATTGATACAGCTTCGTATCTGCACTTGCATCGCGGTGCCTTGGTTAAGTAGTTATTTTAAAAAATTCAGGTTCTTGGTTCACTTTCACTTCTTTGATAACTTATTCAACATGAATTTTATATAAAGAGTGATCTTGTTGAATGTGAATTTTATACAAAGAATGCTTACATGCCTTGCTTTTGGAGTTAACTTTGCTCAACAGATTGCACCTTTTATAGTTGATAGCACGGTTTAAAATCTTGTTTCGGGATCTATATCTGCCAATGATTTTTAGAATCAATATTGGCAATATTGGTTGTCAATATTGCCACTATCCGTCATATCGGCAACATCGGCTGATATTATCATGGTTCAAAGTCGCGGTCTCGGTCGCCGACTCAGCGGGCACCGATCCACATCGGTCGCGGCGTCTCGGAACGGACTCGGGCGATACGCGCAAAACGTTACAAATAAAGCTCAAAAAATTCTGAAAAATTCGCGACAATTCTTAAAAAATATAGACATCAATCTTCATCTATCACATGTTCAAAAGAAATTATTTTGAGGGTAATTGGGGAAATATGATTATTTGAGAAGGTAAATATAAGAAATATATAAATTTGAGTTATAAATTTAGAAATATGAAAAAGTGAAGGGTAAACCTGAAAAAAACTCAAATATTAAAAAAAAGAAAAGCTTATAAAGAGACAGAGAGAGGGGGGGGGAGAGAGGGTGAATCAGAGGGGAAAGAGAGATCGGAGAGCCTCTCTGTGTGTGTGTGTGTGTGTGTGTGTGAAGGCGACCAGATTGGAGTGGGGGCGACGAGATCGGAGGGGAAGGCGGCCAGAGGGGGACGATGAGATCTGGCGACGTCCAGATTTGCCGACGACGTCTAGAGGGGGCGACGAGATCAGAGGGGAAGGCGACAAAACAGGTATGTTTCATTTTTTTTCCTTTCTTTTTGGCTGATTCACAGGCGCATCTCGGCCGAGTCAAGGGCCAATTTTGGCTTGTCTCGGGTGCAACTCGTTCTGGACTCGGGCGTCTCAATCGAGTCAGACCGAGACCATAGCTGACTCGGCCGAGACGCCCGAGTCTCAGCCGAGTCGGCCCCGAGTCAAGTCAAAATTGTCAAAAGATAGGTATCGTGGAACGAACTCGGACCTGAGAAGCTCGTTCCTGTTCCGACTCAGACCAGTCGGAAATCGGAACGGCCGAGGTTTTGAACCCTGGGTATTATATTGTTAATATCGTATCGGGTATCTCAAAACTCAATATGTCATTGCCGATATATATCAGAATCGGCTGATATTTGAAACCATGGTTGATAGTCGTATGACCCATGAGCCCCTGACAAAATATAGGGACAAGCATGGACATAAAATATTAAAATGATTTCCTGGAAACTAGTGGAAACTGTAACCTTTTATAGGGTATTGGCTTTACATTGACCATTACTTATCTCAACAATATTGTGGCAAATGATGAAAAATACACCTTAGCTGATGCATGCTTTTGTTGTATCTATTTGTAGCAGTGAGGTAAACTTCATATTTATCTTTCCAGGACAAACGATAAATTTATCCCTTTATTAGGAGAGAATATATTATTATATTATCTCTCTCTTTTTATTTTCTTCTTCTGAAATCTAACACTGACCATAAATGAATGATGCCCAAGCTCATCTCTTTATGCCTAATAGTGGAATTTAGCTCGTGTGTCTCCTGCATTCTATTTGCTACAGTTTATTCTAATCCAACATGATCACTTTCACGTGTTTCTTGGTCTTCTTGCCTCTGCATTACTTTACGTTTGATTTATGTGAGATTAATGTGTGGCTTAAATTAAGTTAGAAGCTAGTGTGTGTGTGTGTGTGTTGTGTGTGGAGAGAGAGAGAGAGAGAGAGAGAGAGAGAGAGAGAGAGAGCATAAATTTAAGGGAGTGTAATCCTTTTTGGCTGCTTTGATTTATTTTTTCCTGTGCAACTTTTTAGTCTTCCATCTTTGTCTATATTTTTTACTAACTTTTAAGGAGTTCTGGTATTGAATATGACAAGCGCTTGGATTTGATTCTTTCTTCTGTGTTATGCACTTGTTGTGTAAAAAGTACATGTTTAAAGGTAAATATGGGATTGCTGCTGACCTACCTCCGCTAGATACCTTAGTTTAGCATAATACCTATTTTGAGTTTATGGTGACTTTTTATTTTTCTTCGTTCTTAATGAACTATACATATGGTTCTCTCATATTTGTTTTGGGACAATGCACAATGTAGATAATCTTGTTACTATTCTCCTATTATTTGATAGTTATAGATTGTCCCTCCCCCCGTCCCCTCCCTCGTCTTCACCTTCGATAAACATTGTAATGTGTACTAGATTATACTTCTTGTCTGTGTCTGGGGACAATGCATGTCATAGATAATTTTGATGCTGTTTAATTTTCTATTATTTGATAGCTGTTTGGTTACAAGCTGTCCAATTGGAAAAGCCACAACTACACACACAACACCCCCCCCCCCCCCACCCCCAAAAAAAAAAAAAAAAAAAAAAAAAAAAAAAACACACGCACACAGAGAGAGAAAAAGGGAAAAACCACTACGCCACCACCTTCTTTGGGAATCCTTTTGTCTTCTAGATTATACTCTTATTATCCCTTATATATTGCCTTCTATCTTGCACTATGTAGATGGTCTCTGTGACTTTAATTGAACAGCCAACAGAAACAATCAGTTCTGAGCTTGATATATTGATTAGACCTATCCATACTTTAGTTTAACGGCATAACGAAGTAAACATATTCATTTGATATGGTAAGTCTGTTAAGACATTAGAGTGCCTGACATGTCCAGAGGTTGAAATTTGTGAGCACCTAGACAACATCGAGTATTTTGCCAGTTGTTGCTCCAAACTATTATTCACAATTCCCAGACTGATTTCCCTTTCTCTTCTCCTTATTGTTTTTCTCTACTCTTAGTAGGTTTTTAGCAAATCAAGTTATCATCATGCACAATGGTGCTGATATGCTCATTAGTGCGACACTTGTGTCCTCCTACCTGGCTTTTGCTCTTGGGCTATAGGATTTTTGCTTCAGATTTATCTTATGAGTGTTCTTACTTATTTCACCATAGCCCTCTACCACATTTCTCAAGCGACATTGGCTTCTATTTCCAAGTTTCTTGGAACTGGTCATTCTCAAGAGCCTTTTGCATTTCTCTTCTTTGGGAGGATGTGCTTATCTAGCTTTCTGTTCTCCGTCAGAACCAAGGAACTTGTTTAAGTCCTTGCTTGTATATTTTATCAAGCTTGTTATGCATCAATTGCGGCATCAGTGCTTGGGAGCACAGTGTTGAGTAGAGGGCAAGATGATGTATGCTTATTACACAACGATTCGAGTTCACGACTCGCCGAGGCTAATACCCGTTCATGGAGGCTTGTTGTGATTCATGTGCACAGCAGGATGACCATTAGGATAGCTAGGCAATAATTCTCCTTCTCTCTCTCTCTCTCTCTCTCTGCGCGCGCGCGGTGGGGTGCAGCTTCTTTCTCCCTTCATTGGAGTTTTGTCCCCAATATTGGGTCCATTGTTGGGCTGCCTCTATCCTTTTAGTCTTCCTCCTCCCTCACATAAGCCTATGCGGCCTTTTCCACAAAAAGAAAAAAAGAAGTGATATTGACGGTGGATTAGCTATGAGCTGAGTGTGGCCAAACCATTCTCATTTTGCTCTTTTTTGTGGTTTTAGTGATTCCAACAGTAGAGATGGCTATGCACTTAGTACATTTCAGCCGTGCGCACTTTCAGTTTTTCTCGTGATTTAAATTACACTGGAAAGTGGACTGTCTATGCACTTAATATGGTTAACCCATGATAATTTCCTCTTCTCACAGCTATGCTATTTGCTTCTTGACATGATATGATTTAGTAATTGTGGTAACTGTGGTCATAATTATAACAGTTACTATAGTCAACTGTGATGGTACCTGGTCTTTCCATTCCTTTTTGTTTTGAGTCCAGAGAATCAGGGATTGTATAGAAACTTTGCAGCTTACATTTATTTCCCTACTAGGATTACTGCTAGATAGACCTAATGGGCTTCATTCTAAGCTCCAGTCTTACTGCCATTTCAACTGACATTGTCCCTGAGAAGACCAGGAATCTGATAGCTCAAACTATTTGAGTATTGAAGTTGTATCATACTGTAGTCCCCATTCGGCCATCAATTCCTAAAAATGGTAGGTCTACTTCTTTGTATCCGACAATTTGTGTGCTGTGATCCCCATTCTATCATGGGTCGTGACTATCTCATAGGCATTTACCTCATCTTTCCTTTGGAGATTACTAGGATTATCATAGAATTGAGGTCTGGGCAATGCCTTTCATTTCCTGATAAATGTGTGTTCTGACTAATTTGAGGAGTTTGATATAGTTTATGCATTGGCTCTAAGTTTGTGTTCTCGCTATTTTGAGGAATTTGATAGAGTTTATACATCCGTTATAAATCTGTGTTCTCACTATTTTAAGGAGTTTGATAGAGTTTATACATTGGTTGACATATAAATCTATACCTGCTGCATGCTGGTGGTGCCTAAAAGCATGGTGACCCACCACCTGTACTATGCACATATATTGACACAGCACTTCTTTTGGACTTTCAGCGTTATGTTTGTAGTCTCATTGCATTACCTAGCTTCAACCTTATCTATGCTGCTATGCTTTTTCCTATCCTGTTTGAAACTTGAAAACTTGTTATTTACGCAGAGTAGCAATTTGCATATCACACAAACATTTGGAATATTCCCCTCAATTAAATAAATATTATTGGCACATCTTTTTTAAATAAGTTTTACAGTGATATATACATCTTGGTTATAAATTTGTGTTCTCGCTATTTTTATGAGTTTGATGGAGTTTATACATCCGTTATAAATCTGTGTTCTCACTATTTTAAGGAGTTTGATAGAGATTATACAACAGTTGACATATAAATCTATACCTGCTGCATGCTGTGGTGCCTACAAGTATGGTGACCCACCACCTGTACCATGCACATATATTGACGCACAGCACTTCTTTTGGACTTTTAGCTTTATGTTTGCTGTCGCATTGCATTATCTGGCTTCAACCTTACCTATGTTGCTATGCTTGTTCCTATCCTGTTGGAAACTTGAAAACTTGTTATTTACGCAGAGCAGTAATTTGCATATCACACAAACATTTGGAATATTCCCCTCAATTGAATAATTATTATTGGGAGGTAGACTTGTGTCCTTCCAAAAGGATTTGAGCCCGAATCCTTCCAACTCAAATACAACCCTCCGAAATTCTAATACAAGATCCACTCCGTTGAAGTTGATCTATATTATTTCAAGTATCTATAAACCAAAAATCAAGTGTTTTGAATATTTTCCTCATGCATCAAGTAGGGAAAAAACGGACGGCCTAAATAGTGAGTTCGTTAGTTTAACGGTGTAGAACATTTGAAACCTAACAAAAATTAGTTTGTAGGGGTTTTTAAATGTTTAGATCATAATCAAATGGCCGAATCGAGAATTTGTATGTTTAAAGACATAGATCTAACCAACTCACTACTTTCGGCCGTCCATGTTGCGTCGCTTGATGGATGGGCAAAAAGTATTCAAAACACTTGATTTTTGGTTTATAGATACTTGAAATAATATAGATCAACTTCAATGGAGTGGATCTTGTATTCGAATGTCGGAGGGTTGAATTTGAGTGGGAAGGATTCGGATTCAAATCCTTTAGAACGGCACAAGTCTATCTCTTATTATTTGCACATTTTTTTTAATAAGTTCAGTGATACATACATCTTGGTATCATCTGACCTTATATACGCTGACTAATGGCATCCAATTCCTCCCTATCTCAATGTTATGAGCTATAACTATTCAAATTCAATGAGGAGATGATAATAAACCATATGTTGGTAGCTAGGTTTTCTCTTGCCTTACATCTGCATCTATGGACACATTATCAGCATGACATGCATGGGTTTCTTTATCAGTTTCTTCTTTTCTTCACCTTTAAGGTTTCAAAAGTGACTAAATATACATTGGTGATGAGGCCGGGTTGTATGTTGGATGGAAGTTATGTTTATTTCCCATTTTGATGTGACATTTCGGGGTTACATTGGAGCATAGCGGTAATGTTCCTTTGCAGCTGGGTTCTATAGCCAGCTCATAATAGGCATGTTTTCCTTATAGTTATTACAAAAAATCTCGTTAGAAATATGTCTTGACTTTTTACTAAAAATCTTTCAGGTATGTGCAGTCAGCATCTTACCAGCATGCCCAACAAGCATTTGAAGCTGCCAAAGCCATCAATGATCTCAATGCCATTGCAAGCATCTTAGCACACTATCCGTACCATATCGAATCTCTTCTTACCTTTGCCGAGTTGTTCAAGTTTTCAGGAGAACATCAGTCATCTGCAGATGCCATTTCCAAGTGTTTATTTGCCTTGGAGTGTGCATGGCATCCACTGTTTACCCCCTTGCAGGGGAACTGTCAATTGAAATTCACCCATGATACAAATAAGCCTCTATTCACAGCCCTTTTTAGCCACATGAAAAACATGGACAGACGTGGCTGCCACCGTTCAGCATTAGAGGTCTGCAAGCTTCTGTTGTCTTTAGATTCTGATGATCCAAAGGGAGCACTCTTTTGTATTGATTACTTCTCTCTCAGGGCGCAAGAATATGAATGGTTAGAACGGTTTGCTGAGGAGTATGGCAGTGACACCTCCCTCTGGCTGTTCCCAAATTTCTCATATTCTCTCGCTGTTTGCCGTTTCTATCTAGAGCGCGAGACTGCTCTGGAGACTGAGAAATCCACATCACTTGATCTTATGAAGCAGGCATTGATGCTTCATCCTTTGGTGCTTCAGAAATTAGTTGACAAGGCACCTCTCAAGGATTCGGCATGGACTCAAATACTTAAAAACTCATTGTTTGGATTTGCCAAAGCAGGAGGCCCTACCCTGGATCACCTTAATAACATATATGTTGAACGAAATTATCTTATATGGAGGTTTCCAGAACTGCAGAATCTATTGAAAGAAGCTGCTCTTCTAGTGATTGAATCACTTAACCAAAACAGCAATGAAGCCAAGGATTGGGCGTGTGTAAGGAACGAAGCATTCTCATCAGAGAAAAATGAGTAAGTCATTCTCATCATATAACTAACAAGTCACTCCATTTCAATTTTTTTCTTCTAAGAAGCTCTCCCCTGGAATTTTACCACTCCATTTCAATTTTTTTTTTTGCGAAATCAGCGATACTGAATATCAAATCACTTTCAATTTTATCTATGACCCGTTTGACATGGTAATATCAACATCCTAGGATTATTATCCTTCAAGTTCAAATAGGAAAAAATTGGAGACCTAAGAGATAAGTAAAGTTGACAAATTCTCTATGCAGACTGGGCCACACTGTAGAGCTTGAGAGCAAATGCTCATATTGCAAATTTACCACGGACCATATAGTACCTTAATCTACAAGGTTGGAACTTTGAAGAAGAAAAAGAAAATCAAATATTCTGAAGATTTGTTGACTGTGTCCAACTCTCATGATGATCAGTTTTCAATAGCAAGATTGCTCTCTGATTTCAGTTGCTTGTTCTGAACTAGTCTACTCATCTCGTGTAGATCATCATCCACTTGCAGTATCAGTGAGCACCACCACTTCTGTTTCATCAGCGGTCTTGGCTTCTCTATGCTGATTGTCCCAAATACTAGTTGTGCACTGATTTACAGTGCTCATCGCCTGGCTGAATCGAGTTTTAGTTTTCAATGCTTTTTTCGACCATCTTTCTTATGATGATAACATATCTTTATTTTTGCTTGCAGATACTCACATTTGCTGGTCTCTGATTTCTCTGATGCGATACCATCACTTCCTCCTGAAGAACTACAGCAGTTTATGGCCGGCCCACATATAATGCATGAGGTGCGCGTGGGAGACGTAGGTGCCCTTCCCGAAAGAGCTGCCCCTCGTGAGCTTACTGGGCGCAACCCGGCTGTGGTTTTCTTGGAATCACTACTCCCTTGGGTGAATTATGGAGACGGCAGAGATGGCCATCCAGATGGCCCTGACCAGAACATATAAATAAGGCGAGAGCTCCATGATTCTTTGTGTATTCATTTGAGCGAAATGGCGGTATTGCGAAGTACCTTCTTCCTGTTCGAAAATTAGCCATGCGAACTTTTCTGTTAGCTTCAGATCCACACATCTTGTTTTCCAATGAATATCAACTCAGTCGATACTCTCCCTTGAGAGGAATTAAACATATCTTGTTAGGCCAGGAATGTAAATTTGTTCACTGCCCCAGTATTCTTGAAGTATTTGACAAATTTGACTTGTTTGCCACCTTTTCCTCTGTTGCTGTGTTTATGAAGTCTCTCTCTCTCTCTCTCTCTCTCTCTCTCTCTGTTTTTCAAAACTCCTTTTCATTCTCTCTTCACCCTCTCTTCTTCTCTCTTTCTTCTCGTCAGGAAAACAAACAGGCCCTTGATGGACATTTTCACGAATTTGGGGGTTGGTTTTTCATGACCTTTGGTCTTTCATTAGGCCTTGGGATCTTAGTTTCTTCTTGGTTTTTTTTTTGGGAACCCCAACGGTTTTTCTAGTACTACTTGCATTCAACAAGATTTTATGTTTTGAGTTTTAGTTAACTTTTACATGAACCTTGCTTTTTCTTGTTATTTATCAAAAAATAAAATTAAAATTAAACTAAGCGAGTTTTAGTTTTTGTGATATGATATTTCTTTTGATTTAGTATATTGTGAATGAAAGAGGGAATTTTCAGGCTAAAAGTACAAAAATACACTCAAATGAGAAAGAAAAAAGTTTAAAAAGAAGATGGTTTACTCTAAATTTAAAAAAAAAAAATAAAAGGCTAAATTTACTAAAACTATCATGAACTTCTCTCGTTTATCCAAAATATTACCACCAACTTCTAATCCCTAATAACCCCCTTAATCTATCCTTAAAATTATCAAATAACTACCTTCCGTTAGCTGGCCATTAGTAGGGGTATCACGTGGCTATCATGTGGCCAGAGTCAAAGATACTCTTAGTTTGCCCGTGTAATAAACGCGCTTTGAGTTTTGATTTCAATTATAAATCCTTGCCCACCCGCCCACACTATCATCTTCTTCCCCTCTTCCTTCTCCTCTTCTATTCTCGGGCTCCCCCATCTTCTGTAGATGTCATCTCAAAGGAAGTGCTTTTGCGACGCTCGAGCAGTTATGGGTCGATCTTCGACAGAATCGAACCGGGTTGTCGATTTTGGGTTGTCACAACTGGCGGTCCAACGATTGCGACTTCTTCGAGTGGATAGATGCTAAGGAGGAGAGTGGTGTCTCAAGAGTGAACAATAGGAAGGTGAATGACACCGCGACCCAACAAGTTGAAAGAGCACATCACAGTTCAAAGTGGAGCTTTGGTGGTGGATACAAATAATGAAACTTGGGAAGAGAAATTGCTAAATTAAGAGAGATCTTTGCAGAGACGTTGGCATCATAAAAGTAGAAATTAGAAAGTTGTCACTATTTTTGGTGATTAAGTGTGTTATTATTAGGATGATTGTAGGTTTTTTTTTTTTTTTAAACACTTGGAAGAGCCTAAATCAGATGTAATTGCCGTTGAAATATGAAGAATTATGTTTTTTTCTTGGGTAATATCTTTTAGAGGTTGAGTATTTTGGTTGTAAATCCTGGAGTTTCACTTAGCAATATTGATGCTGGGAGTGTTATGAGAATGAGAAATATGTGTAACGTGTGAGAACATATTGAAAACTGTCAGACTATGATAAAAAATATATATATCATGTATCTGACACCCAATATACTAATCATGTATCGACACCCAATATACTACCCTCAACTTTCCAAAGAGTCTCAAAATAAGTACCATGATGTATGTTAAGTTTCCCAAAAAATTACCATGAACTTCATAAAAAGTATCAAATAACGACCATCAACTTTGCATAAAATCTCAAATAACTACTATCAACTTTGAATAAAATCTCAAATTAACTACAATAATCTTTTTAATTGACAAAAAGAAGAGAATCTATGCATTCTTCACCATAGCAAATACCCCAGTTACAATAGTCTAATGAACACACAAGTACATAATACACATGTACAGTTTTTAACTCAAAAACACATACACTAATGTATACATTCAAATACATTTAGAGAACATTCATCAATAAGATACCAAATATCATGTATCCCAAGTAGTCTTATGAACACACAATTACATATACACTTGTACAATTTCTTCTCAGAAACATTCACCAAACATTATAATGGACAGAAAACATTCACCATACTATACCTCCCATCCTATACTTTATCAAACATTCACCAGACACAAAAACATAGCTCCCAAAAAAGGATTGTTTTAGCTACCACCATACCTATACCTTTGATACCATCACCAACATCAACACAATTTAAAGTTTTTTGATTCACCAAAAAGACACAACATCATACAAGATTGCCTCCACACAAAAAAACATATGATGACCCAAAATACAAGTATATATGATGTCTTCAAGATGCTCTTTATAGAGCTAATACCCAACAAATATATGCATAAAAGTAGGATTATGCAACCATTAAGTCCTAGAAAAGTGCTTAATTTGCAGTAACAAAATAAACTAAAGACTCGGTACACACGCATGAATCCCTGAGAACTAGAACCATAACAAACAAATGATGTAGACCAACCAGAACAAACAGTAACTCCAACAATAATAGGGATTTCTAATGATTTCCATAATTGAAGGAAGTAACTATGCAAGAGGCTTTTGCACTTTAACTATTTTTCTTACTGTGAGGATCTTAACTAGGTATTAATAACAGTATCATATATTTACATCACCACTATGAAAAACTACACAAAAATAAATACTAAAACATAATTTTTTTTCCCTGTGAGCACACAAAAGCAACTATTTCTGTCTTCTACCTTTTATCATTTTTTTTAAAACGAGAATCCTAAACAATTTTGGATCATAAACCATTAAATCAGGCCTCATTATCAAAAGCACCTGTTAATAATGAGGCTTTTATGTCTTTCCAAGGCTAGGTTGCTAGCGTTGGGGATGGACATCCCAGATTTCAATCTCGATGCACCACGAGATCACTTACACGAGCATACAAAATAGAAGAAATCACAAACAAGAAAAAGACATGATATTTACATGTTTCGGCCACCTAATTTCAACCTGCATCCATGGGGTATATGTAAGAGAACTAAGTTTCTCTCTCACCTCTCTTCTCTCTCTCTCATCTCATTGATTCACATTTCTACAAAAGTGATCTCTCATCTAACTTATGGGAGACTATACAGTGCTACAAGGAAACCCTAACTGTCCAACACTTAATGATAACGTGCATGATTAAGTTGTCTTTGCCTAACTGGCCCAAGTCTAATATGGACTCTCATGGTCTGGACTGCAATCAGCACAAAGCCAACCTGGATGCATACACTAGATAAGGGACACGAGCAAACCCAACTATTAGACAGGTGTCACGCGAGCGGATACTTCAATAAATGTCTTGAAGTTATTATCAAATGGAAACAATAAGCAGTAACCAAGTAACTTTTGTGTAAGAAAGTGTAAATTCACGGAATCAAGAAAAAGATTATAAAGTAAATGAGAATGCTAATTTTCACATGCAAATCCTTGTACATAAATGCTAGGAGAATAAGATAGTAAAACTTAATGCCCACAATGAGCTGAAATATAAGAGGACCTACCTCTTTTCTATATGAGTTAACTAACTGCAAGATCAGCACCATACAATCAAATAGGCAAAAACAACTTCTTGTATCCTAAATGAACAAAAATATGTGCATAAATTACCTTAGTGGGGAGAGAATAATTCTTCTATCCCCCAAACCAAACCCCCACCCCACCCCACCCAAATCGAGTGTTGCGTATATAAACTACTAGACAATTAATCGTTTGGTCTTTCTTTTTATCAATCCCTTTTTTTCCAAAAAAATAAAAATAAAATAATTGTTATAAATGCATGAGTTAGTGGATGACCACCATAGCTTTTCACTTCTTTTTTGTATTAATGCATGTGTTACTAGATGCCACCTTCTTTCTTGTAGCCTATATTGTAAGTGTATGAGTTAGTGGGTGACTTGACTTCTCCGTCTTCTTTCTTGCAACATATACTTATAGTTGTCTAAGATGAATGAAAAACGCATAAGCTTGAGAATAATTCCTCTTGGATTTCTCTTCTATTATCTCTAAATTTTCGTTAGCTCTATAACATGTATCAACACGATTCTCTTGTTCTCAGCTGAGGTGCTTGTGTAGTTGCGGGTATCAATCTTGGTATACTCATTGACGTGGTTCATCTATTATTCGTTATTTACTTATTCATTTATGTGCCTGGCGGTCAACTTTTTTTAAGGTTTTTGAATTATTATTATTGGATTGATCTGTAAGTTGATCTTTAGTTTTGCTATCATCCTCTTTATTTATTCTTTTTTGTTTCTTTAATTCTAGAATTTTAATTTTGAAATATTTATGGATCTGTATTGGCTTTTGGTACTAATGCATGATGCCATTCATTAGTTTTGAAATTAATTTATACTTGTTATTGTAATATTTTAATATTGTGGGTCAAATATATTACAATCTACTGAATTCTAGCCTTTTTTTTAATGCAGCAAGGTCTGTTTTAGAAAACAAGTTTTTCACATAAATCAATTGTTCGAGAATGTTTCACTTATAATTGTTAGTGTTGAAATATTGATTTGTTGTTTATTGAGGTTAGTTCTGTTTCATATGTGAAAAATCAACTTTTCGAAAATCTTATGTGGACTCACAATAACTATTCTATAAAATGTCAATGCTCCGTTGCTCTGAAAGTCTTTCTTAGACATTAACTTTTGATTGTGAACCTATGTGGTCTTTGAAGTGTTTATCATTTTAGTTTCTTTCAAGTCATTGAGTGCACTATTTTTTAGTAAGGTCAACATCATGGTTTCAAATATCATTTGTTCCTGACATATGTCTAATATTCTTTTCATGGAAGATTAATTTTTTCTTCAGTCATATATGAACCTGAAGTTCATAACCTAAATATTTAAACATGAAGTTTTAGATGATTATAGAACCCGAAGTTCTAATTGAACATAATTTTAGAGCCTGAAGCCCTAAATTAATAGGACCAGAACCTTTATTTTCGAGTATATTATTACATAGGTATTCTTCTATTTGATTTCTAATTTGGTTATCTAAGAACTGATTTTAAAGTCAAAGCATTTATCACTTTTCATGCATCCAATATTCTACAAAAAGCAATATCGTGAAATGGAATTTAATAAATATTCTTAGCTGATTTCATGCTTTCTGGTTGCTGAATAGAACAATGAGTTTTTGATGAAAAATCATCAATCTTATCAAACTTGCTCAAAATCATTCCCTGTAAGTGAATGCAAGCAATTTTGGGCATGACCGTGATCGTCATCGTGATTACAGCTGATTTAATTTTAGAAATCTATGTGGTCATAATTATGGTTCAAATAAGAGAGCCACACCCTATCACTAGAAGAGGAACAACAATGAAAGAAATCAAGAAAAAGGAAAATACCTGCAGGTTAATGCTGAAAAAATGATGAAGCTTACGATAAATGTGGCATAAAAGGTCATTCGTCCAATACCTATTGTACTGCAAAGCACCTTGTTGACTTATATCAAGTATCCATTAAGGTAAATGGAAAGGAAAAGGAAACAAACTTCATTGATTTTTATGATATTTTGATGATCAACAAAATAAGTTAATATATAGCCCATTTGGATGTTTCAGTTTTTTTAACTAGATCAAATGGGACTATAAAAAATTTGATAGATGATGGGAATGCTAAAGTTGGTAATGAAGATAATGGTGATAATGAGGATGCCAATAATGGAGACTTCAATATGGAATAATTTTACTTGGCTCTCTATGTTACTTTAGTTTCAATCGTGTCGTGTTTTTCAATTTTTGTCTTTCCATTGTAGTATTTTTATTTCAATAAATGATGTTTCATCGAATAATTTATGATCTCCTTAAAATTTTTATTAAACTTATATATGTATTTTCATTTTAAGAAGAAGAATGGAAAATGTCTTGAGCAATTTCAAGATGTACGTGGAGGTGTTTGTCTGGCTGATAGTGCAATGACACATGCCATTCTTCGAGATAAAAAATATTTCTAGAGTCAAAAATTAGCCAGCCAATGTCACTACAATTTCAAGTAATGCAATTTAATTAAAGGCTATGGAAGAGCAAATATAATATTACCTGACAGAACAAATATTTATATTAAAAATGTATTGTATTCTAATAAACTCAGAAGAAATCTATTCGGTTTTAAGGATATACGGCTTAATGGGCTTCATATTGAAATTATGCATGAGGGAGTCTACTGCCTCATGCCAGAGCATGTAGTAGAAAAGCTCATAGGTTTCTCATCTGGACTATACTTTACAACAATAAGAGTAATAAAATCAAATATTGTGATTAACCAAAAGTTCAATGATTCAAAGTTTTTTATTCTTTGGCATGACTAACTTGATTACTCGGGGCCAACAATATTGCGATGAATAATTAAAAATTCATATGATCATTCATTGAAGAACCAGAATTTTTTTATCTAATGACTGTCGATGCATGGCTTACTCACAAGAAAAATTAATTGTTAGATCATTTCTATTAAAAGTTGTTAGTGAATCCCTAACTTTTTACAATGAATTCATGGGAATACATATATGGACCTATTCATACACCATGTGGACTATTTCATTATTTTATGGTTTTAATTGATGCATCATCAAAGTTGTCACATTTGCCTATTTCTACACGTTCTGTCGTTTTTGCAATTCTTGCTCAAATAATAAAATTGAGCGCACAATTTTCTGACCATCCAATTAAGACTATTCATCTTGACAATGCCGGGGAGTTTATATCTCAAACTTTTGATGACTATTGCATGTCCATTGGCATTGATATTGAATATTCAGTTGCATATACACGTACTAAAAATGAATTAGCAAAGTCTTTATTAAATGCTTTCAAATATTTGCTCAACCTTTACTTTTAAGATCATGTTACCTACTTCTGCTTGGGGACATGCCATGGGACATGCTGCATCTCTAATTCGCATTAGACCATCTGCATTTTATCAATATTCACCTTTGCAACTTGACTTTGGTCAACAACCTAACATTTATCATTTAAAGAATTTTTTTTTTGTTGTTTATGTTCCCATCTCCACAACTACGAACAAAGTTAAACACAAATGTCGTCTTGAAATTACATTGTATTTGAATCTCTATCAATAATAAGATATCTTGAATCCCTGACAGGTGATATGTTTAAGACACGCTTTGCATATTGCCATTTTAATGAGACAATTTTCCCAACGTTAGGGAGAGAAAAAGTGTTGATTCCTGAAATAACGTGAAGTTACATGAAATGTATCATCATTGTCTCATCTTGACCCACCTACAAATCAAAGCGAATTTGAAGTTCAAAGAATTATTCATTTACAAAGAATTGCAAATCAATTACCTCATGCATTTAATGACACAAAGAAAATAACAAAATCTCATATATCAGCTGAAAGTATTCCAACTTGGATTGATATCCCTGAAGGACAACCTGATAATACTTCAAAAGTAAGCTTGAAACATGGTCATCCTATTGGTTCAAAAGATAAAAAAATTTCCAAAAGAAAAGAATACTAGAAGTACATACTCTCAAAGAAGAAATTTTTTCAAAAAGTACTATTGAAGAGAAAACAACTGATCAGTTTATAATTAATGATGAAATAGCCCCTGAAGAGGCTACACCTGAAGAAGCGCATACATCTATAGAGAGCTCTTTGAATTATATGAGTACAAAAGAAGACTGTGATAAAAAGATAATTTTTGTTGATATAACCTTTTCATATGCAGTCGTTCTAGATATTGTAATAGATAATGAAGACCCTAAATCAAAAAGTCTAGAAGAATGTCGACATAAAGATGATTGATCAAAGTGTAAAGAAGCTATCTAAATAGAATTAAGTTCTCTAAAAAATTGCAAAATTTTTGGACCTGTAGTCTGAACACCTTAAGGTGTAAAACCCGTTGGATATAAATGGGTGTTTGTATGGAAACATGATGAGTAAAATGAAATTTGTGAAGTACAAAGCACGACTAGAAGCACAAAGTTTCTCGCAGAGACCTGAAATAGATTATGAAGAGACGTATACTCTTGTGATGGATGCAATCATATTACTTTTCTTAATTAGTTTGACGGTCATAGAAAATCTTGATATGCGACTTATGAACATAGTTATTGCATGTCTATATGGGTCACTTGATAGTAATATTTACAGGAGAATCCCTGAAGGATTTAAAATGCCCGAGGAAAATTACCTCAAATCTCATGGCATATATTCAATTATGTTACAATGATCCATATATAGATTAAAACAATCTAGAAGGATGTTGTAGAACCACCTTAGTGAATATCTACTACAAGAAGGATTTTAAAGAAACCAATTTGCTCATGTGTTTTTATTAAAAAGTCTAAAAATGGGTTTACCATTGTTGCAGTATATGATGATGATCTAAATCTTGTTGGAACTCTTGAACAGCTCACAAAAACTGTTACTTATTTAATGAAGAAATTTGAGATGAAAAAAATCTTAGGAAGACAAAATTTTACCTAGGGTTGCAGATTGAACCTTTATCAAATAAAATATTTATTCATCAATCAACATATATAAAAAAAATTGAAACGGTTTTATATGGATAAAGCCCATCCATTAAGGAGTCCTATGGCTGTTCTATCACTTGATGTGAAAAAGGATTCTTTTCGTCAAAAAGATAACCAAGAACTACTTGATTCTGAAGTAACATACGTAAGTGCAATTGGAGCTCTAATGTATCTTGAAAATAGCAGACAGCCTTACATGACTTTTTCTATTAACCTATTAGCAAGATTTAGTTCTGCATCAACTCAAATGCATTGGAATGGTATTAAGCATATATTACTTTATCTACGTGAAACGACTGACATGTGCTTAATTTATTCCAAGGGATCAAAATTAGAAATAGTTGACTATGCAGATGCTGATTATCTTTCTGACTCACATAAAATTATGTCTCAAACAAGATATGTATTCACTTGTGATGGTGCAGCTATATCATGAAAATTTACAAAGCAAACGTTAGTTGTTACTTGTTCAAATTATTTTGAAATATTAACATTGCACGAAGCAGGCTGTGAACGTGTTTGGTTGCGATCTATGATACAATATATTCGAGAAACATGTGGGTTGTCTTCAATCAAAGATTTTCTGGCATTATTATATGAAGACAATGCAGCTTATATTGCACAAGTCAAAATTGATTACATTAAAGGGGATAGAACCAAGCATATGTCACATAAAAATTTCAGCATACATGAACTTCAGAAAAGTGGTGACATAAAAGTTTGACAAATTTAGTCCAGCAACAATTTTGCAAATTTGTTCACTAAAATACTGCCAACTACAACATTAAAAAAATGGTCAACAATATTAGAATGTGTCAAACTCAAAGATCTTTTGCCAGAATATGGGGAAGCATGTCATCAGTAGGTCTACACATTGTACTCTTTTTCTTTCGTCCAAGTTTTTATCCTTTTGGGTTTTTCTTGGCAAGGTTTTAATAAGGCGGAGTCACACCCTCGCCAAGTGCATGTGAATATATATTCTTGTTTCTTGAGTCTAGGTTTTGTCCCACCGGGTTTTACTGATGAGGTTTTTAACGAAGCATATTCATGAAGATAGACATCCAAGACAGAGTGTTGTAAATGCATTAGCTAGTGGATGACCATCATATCTCTCCATCGTCTTGCTTGTATGAATGCGTGAGTTAGTGAGTGACCTCTCTATTTTCTTCTTTATAACCTATGTTGTGAATGCATGTGTTAGTCGGTGATCTCTCTATCTTTTTTTTAATAACTTATACTTATGCTTGCCTATAAATAGAGATTATAAAAATGAATAAAAAATATACAAGCTTGAGAATAATTCTTTTTGGCTTTCTATTCTCATAGATCTAAATTTTCTTTAGTTTTACAACAATAAGTACAATTTACAGAGCTCATTATTTTCCTTGCATAGTACAGAAAACAATAAATAAGTGTTCTTTCATAAATCAAGAATCTCACTTGAGTTAATGCTGCTCCCATTGTGCCCAGTTTCTGAGGCTTCCAACTCCAAAAATTTGATGGGTTGCATGGTGGCCCAGCTTATTTATTGGCTTCACATGGAAGTTGGTTGCCTGTCTGTTGCACAATAAAGGATCCATTCATCCAACTTAAGTTGTTATAAAATAATGAGAATGTAGGAGTTAAGTTTAAATGCTAAAGAATTGAAAGACCCACATGCTTCCCTTGAGAAGCTTGTTCAAAGTGCACATGCATCTGAGACCACATGATTCAAACCCAATCTGTGAATCTTAATTCCTTGTTAGAAAAAGTCAAAAAGACTTTGAAGAAGAAATCTCATAGCAAAGTGATTATACTTTTATAAACTAAAGATAGGATTTCAAAATAAGTAACGTTAAAAGAAATATTAATGACATGGAACTTTTAGATATTTTTAGTTATTTTTTGGGAATATTAAATTGGTTTGTCTCAGATTTGTCACCTGATCACAGATTCACAAGTCACTTGTCTTACTCAATTAATTACATTCACGTTTTACTGATAGACATTTCAAAACAAACCTACAAAAGCCGAGAGGAGAAGATGAAATTGTTGGCTTTTTCTATTTCTTTGCATAGACAAAGGAAGTGGCAAGGTTATGAGAACCAGATAATGTGACATTTGTTTTTTATTTACTTGTCAAAAATTAAGTCAACTGGTATCATTAAAAGGTTAATTTTTGTCTTACCATTCAGTTGACTAGTGTATGGTAGTTATTGCTCAATAGAATGGTATATATACAAAACAATGTGAAAATATAAAGTTAAATAGAGAAATATGTGTCCCCCGTATTTGGTCATCCGGCTAGACTTTCAGTTGTTAGAGCTCCGCTCAAGTCGATAATTCAAACCTTACCCCACGGACATATTTAGATATATTTCATTTTGAACACCACAGCCACCGGTCAGGCTCCGGATCTGCACCCTAAAAATATATTCTAGAAGATTCTCCTAGAGGGATATTTCATGGAAGATTCCTAGAGGGATACTCCCTAGAAGGATATTTCATAGAATATTTCTAGAGGATTCTAGAATAAGATATTTAGCGATGAATATAGGGGAGCTTCTAGATATTCTAGAAGCCTCCAATTCTAGAGAATTCTTGTACAAGCCTTTCCCTATAAATAGGGGCCAAGAGTACTCATTTGTAATCATGAAAGAAAGCAAGAGTAAGCAATACAAGTTTCGACTTATTCTCCAAGTGTTCTCTATCTCTCTTGAGTGAGTGAGTGCGAGGGTTAGGCTGACTTAGCTTCGCTTTTAAGGCGAAAGAGCGAGCTAAGTGCCGCGCGGGTTTGAGTGGTTCGAAGTCAAAAGAATCCGCCCGCGAGAAAGAATTCTCCTAACATTTCGTAGGAAAAGAAGAGATAAATCTATGAAGAATAAGTATTGAGAAAAGCAAATTTTATCACGAGAAGATATACCATAAAATAAGTAAATTTAAATTAAAAGAAATGTAAGTAAATGCATGCTAAAATTACGTAAAAATAAAATGATAAAACTATGGAGAAAACTGGATTAGTAGAGAAAACTGGATTAGTATTGAATGAAGAAAACAGCAAATTTACAAGGACAAGAATACTCTGTGTTTCTTTTTTCTTTTTTTTTTTTTTCCTTTTTTTGAGTGAGAAGGACGGATCAAAACTCCAATCTGTTTCTAATACACATGAGAATAAAAAAAAAAGTAACTAGCAAGCCTACAACTCCCAAAAAAAAAAAAAAAAATGACCCTGACAGAGTTCCTAACAACACAATCACCTTCCGGTGCGAATCTCGCAGCTGAACATATTTAGTTATATTTAATTTCGATCAACGTGATTGATAGTCAGATCTTGAATTTGCTCTTCAATGATTACCGATTTGAATCCCGTTAAGTTGTGATTTTTTAAGGAGAAAAAAAAAACACAACCACCTTTAGCTCCCACTGCGCACAACCATCTTTAAAATCATAAAACAATCAAATAAATAAATAAATAAAATTAAACAAATACTGTAGAGAAAGAAACATGAGGACTGGATTTGCTGAGGAACAACCACCAGCAATTAAGTCCCTATCACAAATTTTGGAGTCATGCATTGATAATTAAGTCCATGCAACATATTCAACTTGATTAATTGGTTAAATTCTCTGAAACTATCATGATCTACCAAGGTTGTATTCAAAACTACACTCACTGAGAAAAAAAGTCACATTCCTAGCATGTGACATTTCTATGACAAATACACACACATAACTCTTGATTAAGAAAATATCTAAAAATTACAAAATTTCTTGAAAATACAAAAAAAAAAAAAAAACTCATCTTGGAGAAGAGATGATTTTTTTTTAAAACAAACCTTATACTTCGTTTACTTGAGATGAAAAGTTTTTTGCAAATTTTTTATTTTTTAGAAAAATATATTTATAAAAGATGGACATTTAAGACATTTTACTTGTTACTGTTAAAGGCGAGGGAAAAAAAAGTTGAGAACATTTTTAGGCAAAACTCTCATAGTAAGAGAGAATTTAGCCTGATTGATTTCATGCATATTTCAAAGAAAATCAACCTTTCAAAAATTTGCATAAAATTCTCTATACATGAAATGTCCAAACATGCAAATTAATAGACAGTTGTCTTGTGGGCCGTAGGCCTTTCCCAGGGCATGAGCCTGTTCTGTATGCTTTTTTTCTAGAAAATCACTATATATCGAGATTCAACTAACGACCACCAGTAAGCAAACCCGAGTTCTAACCAGGGGGATGAAATTAAAGTTATCTAAATATGTCCACGAGTAAGGCAAGATTCGAACCTGCCGATCTGTGAGCGAGCGAAACTCTAATAACCCAAAGTTTAGTCGGATGACCACATGTAGGAGACACCTATTTTGTAAGCTGTTAGCTCTAATTAATAAGGAGAGAGAGGGGGAGAGAATAAAATATAATCATATGGTCTGACACACACACACTTGGGGCATGATTGGCTTTAAGCCATTTGTGGCATTCCATTTAAGCCCTTGAAATTAATATTTAATGGTTATAGTATATTAGATATTACTACTCACAAGTAAAAAGTTTGTATGCAAAAGAGGTGACAAAGCTGGTGGGCAAGCTAAGTTATGTTTGGTGCCATGGTAGAAACTTGTAGTTGTAGCATACTTTGGTTTTCCTTTCCTGTGGGCTACATCATATTAAGCTATTTTGAACTATTTACTTTCTCATTACATATCCAAATTGAATTTCTTTATTTTAAGAGCATTCTGCTTTTAGAAATTTTGTTTGTGTGGAGAGACTCGAGAGAAGTTTGATAAAACATGTGATTTTGCAACAATGAAGTCACATTTTTGAAATATGTTACTCCAATATTATTAGAGGAATTTTTTCTCTAGCATTGCATTAGAGTAAGAGGGACTAGGGGTGCGAAATGAGATAGGCCGGGTCCGAGCTTGCCCGGCCCGGCCCCAAAATCCGGGCAGCCCGACCTAGGCCCGGTCCCCCTAATGGAGACTTCGGCACGGCCCAGAGACCTGGGCGAGCCGGGCCAGACCGGGGCTGACCTGTGTTTTTAAAAATTTAACTAAAATTCAGAAAAATCTGAAAATTTTCTTAAAAATTCTAAAAAAAATTTGCACAATTTTGACAAAATTGATAAAAGTTGTAAAATACAAATGTAATTTTTTATTAATAATCCAATAGATTAGATAAATTGACATAAATACAAATGAATAATATAGATAAAAAAATAAAATTACAAATGTAGGATGTAAATTGAAATTTAAATTTAAATTGATGCGAATATAAATACAAAACATCTCCATTTGTTCACTCATTTTCTGGAGAGTCTTCAATGATTTCATCTACTGCTTTATTTTGGCTTCTCGTCTCCGCATCGAACCAACCCTTACCGCAGATGCTCATCTCAATGGATTCTGACGCCAAGAGATTTCTTGTATCGGTCAACACTCGTCCAGCTATACTAAAAGCAAATTTTGAAGCTACAGTAGAGGCAGAAGGGGTTAGTAAATCATGCGACATGATGGAATCACAGGATATGTTGATTTATGTGATTTCTACTAGGCTAGAATATCAAAATGTTCAAATCTTGAGTCAGCATCAATCTCAGGAATTATAACAGAGGTAGAATAATAATGAATCTTATTCAATAAGCTGAGCTTCTTGATAGTTTGGATGAAGATAATAAACCAGATAATAAAAAACTTTACGCCTAGATGAAAATGCAGGTTGGGATGGTTGTTTATTTTCAAATTGAGAATCATAAAAATCATACATATTATTATAAAATGGTCAATATCGTTTCAAACTAAGGGACAACCAGGATAATTCATTTTTTTGGTGATGAATTGAAGTTAGGAAGAGTGGGTATTTATAGTGGGGAAAACGTGGTTAAATTGTAATTTTTTTGCAAAAAAAGAATTCTGGCCAATATTCTCGTCGGGGGTTTGTAAAAAAAAATTACAAACCAACACCCAATGGCTATATTATGGGCCAAAATCCCGTTGGGGGTTTGTAAAAAAAAAATTTATATTCCCCCCTAAAATTTGAGCCAGCAGCTAGATTTATAACCAATGGGCCCGGGCCGGTTCGAGCCCGGCCCGGCCCGGGCCGGTTTGAGGGCCAGGGTTTCCAAACTCGGTCACACCCCGAGTTTGGGGGCGGGTCGAGGGAGGGACACGGCCCGGGTGGCCCGGGCAGAGACGGGCCCAGGCCAACCTGACCCAGGTCCATGCGGGTCCCCCGACCGACCCGGCCCATTCAAACCCCTAAGAAGGACCCACAAAATGTATGAGAAAATAGAAGAAGAATTTTATTGTGTAGGTGAAGGACAAAGTATATTAATTCTAATATTTTTCTTGTCCGGGTGGAAATTCAACTAAATAAGTAAATGTCTAGTTAGCCATAGATATTTATCTCTCTATTCTCACATGGAGTGATTAACTAATGCAAAATATTTTCTTTTTTCTTTGTCAATAGACTTAGAGCTGGAGATATATATATATTTAATTTTCAGACTGTCCATCTTCTTCTACTGATATTCTTGATGATAATATTATTACTAATATTACTGATGGTCATATGATTATTTTGAGGTTATTTATGATGTTTTTTTTTTTGCTTTCCCACGTAATTTTTAATTTTGTTGCTTGTTTGCAAAAATTGTTTACGTGGTTACTACTTGTCAAGCTAGCTAGCCATATAAGCACATAATGATGTTTAAAAATTAATTTAGCCTCCTGAGGGAAAATCGAGGCAACTTTGAATTGGTATATGTCTTTTGCTACGTATAAGTACTATCATTAAAATATCAATTCTGCAATATTATGTTTTTAGGCTACTAAGAAATTCACGACCTAATCACTTGATAACTAATAAATGATGGATGCTAAAAGAAGTGATTTGATTTCGAGCTTTATTAACAATATGTTTCTATAGATAACATTTTTGATAAATGGAAATAGAGCATGATAGTTATCAGTTTCTTTTTTTTTTTTTTTCATAAGAAGAGTTATCAATTTTTAGTATGGAAATAAATAACTATTACCATTTGGTGTTTTTATTTTTGGTTGGTGACATCAGAGTTAGAAGTTATCAATTTGTATGAGAAGTTTGAGTGATTATCAAGATCAACTAACTCTAATTGAAGTTGGCTGGAATTATTTGAGTCCAAAAAATGGTGGTTTAGTGTGTGAGTTCAAAGGTAGCATCCAAATCCCCAACTTTGTGCCTTGTTTGGTTGCATGAGTTGGGAGAGTAAAGTTAAAGGATGTAACACCCTGTTTTCAGAATAAGTACCAGGATACGTGTTGTCACGCCCCGCTTCCCAAAATACGCTGAAGCGGAGACACGACGAAAGTCGGCAACGCATATACGCAAGGAAAATACCTCACGCATACGCGCTAAGCCTTAAGTAACCCAGAACAAGCTATAAATCTATACTATAATGAATCAACGATCACTGCAATATTACATATAAGCATCCACACATGATATCATATAAATAAAGAATTGGAATAAAGACCGAATCTGATATATATCGAGGATCGAAAATAACAGGAAGACAAGAGTGATAAGAATACCAGAATCGAGAGAGAGAGAGAGAGAGAGAGAGAGAGAGAGAGAGAGAGACTCCAACTCCTCGCGAAGCGTATGATCACACGAACACCTGAACAATATAAGAAGGTGTCCAAAATTCTGGACGTGCGAATTCAAGGTCGTCAGAAGCGACCTAATGAGTGTGTGTAAAGAGAAATGTGTTCGTGCATAATAACAATGTAAGTAATGACAACATGATATACTGAAATAAAAGATAACAGAATAATCAATATTAAGAATAAAGTTATGAACAATAGATAACTGATATGATAAAAGGAAACAACTAATATCAAGATGTGTAAACTAACATATGTCACTAGTCTGGTATACAATCCGATCATGTGTATAATCATATATCTATCATAGTTTATATATGTACAGTCAGGTGATTACGGTCAGTCACGATACACTATAAACAGTTTATCGTTATTGATTATGTCAGCGAACACTGACTGCCACCTGTAATAAACGCATCCCATACTACGCCCATCACACGTGTCAATCGAAGTCCTAAATTTATTAAAACTGATCGGTTGGAGACATTGTCCATGCTTTAGATGGGTTCCGTACATACCCGGAACCACAGCTCAATCACCTGCGCTGAACCAGGTCCTACCACTAGGTAGTCAATAATAATAACAATGTATCAATAACAACGACAATATGAACAATACGGGATGTCAGTCATCCCGTGAAACCTTGCAGTGTAATATATCTCGGCTGCGCAACCTGTATCTTAGGTCTACCTAAAATACAGACGTTGTCTCCTCCATCAATTTTCTCAATCCTAATGTAAGTTGTCAATTTACATTATTATTTTATAACAATCCATATCCATGTTATTTTGATTATTGGGACGATACGGTGACAGTAACAATATCAATGAAGTAACAATAATAATATGGATAATATTCCGTATAAACGGTAGAACAATAAAACAGTGTATATGTTACGGTCTGACAATATTTTTTCACTAACTTTCAATAACATGAATACAATAACAAGCCCGGATACCACTCAATAGATAGTCTCATGTAGAACTGATCAAAATCTCATCCATCTGTACTAAAGAGATATCAATAACTGATCCATCAACTCATAGTCTCAAAAGCAATCCTTGTGAACCTCAAACATCAATCTATATCAAAGTAATCCGATACAGTAATCACAAGTTCAATAAATCAATAATCAATTCTCTCATCCTATCAATCAATTTTGAATCCTACCAATAACTGAGATCAAAATGTAACTGCTCTCAAACTCTGATCCTCAAGTCATCGGTATATCCAAATCTCAATAACTGAAATACTATGTGTTCTGATATGTCTAATCAAAGCCCTACATTCTAATTCGATCAAGATTATTATACACACTCCCTCTATCAAGGTCAATCACTAGATCCCAAAACTCAAGTAATATATCAAGTATATATGTCTAAAATCCACCAGATCAAGTCCACCAGATCAACGTCTATTCCTCAACCCTCAAGTCAACTCCAATCCAATCAAGTCTACTGACAAGTTCAAGTCCAATGTTTTATTTTATTAATAAAGATCTCCTATTTATTCAATCATCGATTTCTAAATCAATTAATATTATAACTAAAAAGTGTAATATCTTCGATCATCATGGAATCTAAATCACCTCTACATCTAGTAGTCAATATCAATAAGGTCATCAATATGTCAGTCATACTCACCAATGCGATAATCCAAAAATAATAGCTCCTAATAGTCCAGAAGTCAGTCTTATCGTATACATTAGCGTCAAGGGAATTATATTCATACATTACCATGTATCGATAAAATAATCTATCGATAAAGCAACATCATGTCTAACATGTCCTCAATATCCAAAGAGTTATAGTCAGAATAGTCACCAAACAATTTGTCTGATAAATATCATACATAAAATATGAATCTCTAATCCTCAATCATCAATCAATCAGCCTCAAGATCAATATACTTATATTCTAAGATTTATCACAACTAGGTCAGTTACAAGATCAAGTCCCGTCTATGGTATATAAATACTAGGTCTAAGCCAACAATGGCGATTTACCAACACATGAGATGACGCCAATAAATGCTCAAATCAACGAAATACATAAGGTGTACAATCACTGATGTCATATGAAAAGGTATGGGTAATCATACTAGTAAAATATGTCATATAATAATATGAAATGATACGAACAGATATATGAACACTACTGGCAACAGTAAATAAGGAAAAGACATGAGAACAAATACTTACATGAAATGACGTAGTTTTTTGAACCGAATCGCCGTATGGTCTTCACTGCACGAACTAGTACGGATCTCTGGATCATCCCATGCGGCGGTCTTCAAATCGCCTATGCATCGGGTCAACAACGAGCATGAATTCAGATCAGGTCTGGGTATCCTGTAGCTGGGTTTGGATCTCACCGAACGGGTCTGAAACACTGTAGCACGCAACCAACACATACATATAAACATAAATACACGGTAAACACCAACAAATGCATACAGACACATACGCGTGTACCCACACACCTACATATACAAGTATACACATACATACGCCTTTATACATACATATATACAAACTAATAATCATGCTTACATACGCGTATATACACGTATATACATACATACATCTATACATACCTATATGTGTGTGTGTGTGTGTGTGTGTGTGTGCATACACTTACATGAATTAAAACATTCACACATGCACACATCCATGCATAAATACATGCATACATAACTCACACACCCATACACAATCTAACACACTTCTCAATTAGTACACTTTTACCCCCACACATAAACATGCACTTACCTCGGGGCGACTTGCGACGCGCCGATGGAGGCTCTGGCGGAGGCATCAGGAGCCACGGAGAATATCGATGGATAGAGGATCTCGCCTTGAAGGGCGTGAGTGTGTTCGCGCTCGCCGACGACGATCAACGATGACACACGGAGAGACGGAAGATGGCTCGGAGGAATATGTCTCATGGAGTACTTGGCTTGCCTTGGTGGGTGTTTGCAAGGGGATTCAGCAGCCAAGGGCATGGCCCGGGTGTTGAAGGAGAGCCTGGGTGTGCGTCGGTGGACGAGATGGAGCTCCGGGGGTCAAGGCCAAGCGGTGCGGCGAAGCATCTCCGGTCATAGAGTAGTGACGGCCTGGGGAGAGTGGCACGATGGCTCGGGTGGTGGAGCTACGTGGTGGAGACAAGAGCTATAGAGGAGGCGTGGGCTGTGGTGGCTTGCGGCTAGGGGTGCAACAGAGGTTAGGGGTGGATGCCGCGGAGGAGATGCTCATGGGGGGATAGTGGTGTGCTGCTGTGAAGATAGGGAGAGGAAGAAGTGGATAAGCATGGCGGCAGGGGAGGATGGAGAAGAAGGGAATTAATTAGGTATAGGGTTAAAGTTAATATAGGATTAGGATGAGATGTTATATATAGGGAGAAATATTGGGCTTGGGTCTAATGGGGTTGGTACGCTAATGGAGATGGGTTATAATCTACTAAGTATGGGTTGGATTATAGGGAATAGGATCTAAGGGAATAGAACAATGATACCACTACTAATAACAAACATAATAATAATAATATAATAAAATAACAACAATAAGAATAATAACAACAACAACAATAATAATAGTAATTAGTAATAACCATAGTAATAAATACTAATAATACTTAAAATTGCTAATAACCATATACTAATAATAATAGTCAACAAATAATAATACTAGTACATCATAATAATAACAATAATATTAACAAAAATAATAGTGGCACTAAATAAAAATAAATAATTATCATAATGAATTAATAATAAAATTAACTACTACCACAACCAATATTAATACAACTATAAAAATAACAAGTAAAATAATACTAATACTAATAAAATTTAATAAACACCAACAATGTTAATGATAATAACACTAATAATAATAAAAATAAATAATAATCATAATGAAAGAGTAATAATAATGAAAATAACTACTACTAATATTAGCAACTAATAGAAATAATAATAATAATAATTAGTAAAAGAAATCTTAATTAAAAATAATGGTAAATATAAGCCAAATAATTATTTACTAGTCCAAAATAATTTGTGTATTTAATAATAAAAATAAGTCGCAAATCAAGTTATTAAAAATAAAAGTATACAAAATTAATAAATACATAGAAAAATAAAATAAAAGATTTCAAACTAGGGATATTACACGTGCCTTGATTATTCGTTTGTTCCATTTTTTTCCCATATTTATTTTTCTTTTATTATCATTTTTATTATTATTTGGTATCGAACCCTTATTTTGTAGACTCAGAGCCAGCCCGAGTCCGAACCCCGAGTCTGAACCTAAGACCCGATCTCTTTTTTTATACAGTGAAACTACTTGATTTGACCTTCTTGATAATTAGACTGAACATGTTTCAGCTTCAAATATTAATTTTCAATATTGTGGATTTTTCAAAATTTTTTGAAAATTTTCTGAATTATTTTGCAAAAACTTTTAAATTCGGTGTTTACTAGTATCATCGATCGATTTCAGAATTTTTAATTTACAAAAAAGGTTGAATATCTTGAATCTGATTTCACAATATTTTCCAGGGTAATATTCTATTTTAGATATTTTTTTGGATTTTTTGAATTAATCAAAAATTAACCAAATAAAATAATAATATTATTTCCTTTTTCTTTTCTTTTCTTTCTTTTCCCTTCTCCACACTTTCTCTTTTCTTAATTTCTCAATTTTCTTAATTTCTCAATTTTTCTTATTTTTCCCACTTTCTTTTTCTTTTTCCTTTTACTTTCTCTTTGGGCGTGTTTGGTAAGTTGCAAAACGTTTGCAAAATGCAAAAAGTTTTGCAACTTTACATTTAAAGTTGTTTGGTTTCGTTTGCAAAATGCAAAATGCAAAACACTTTTGCAACTCTTCTTTTCCCACTTGCAGTTGCTACAGTTAAATTTGTGATCATGTAAATCTCACTTTTACACTCATATTTTTCCACTTGCAGTTGCTACAGTTAATTTTGTGGTCATGTAACTGTCACTTGTAGTATACTTACAATTCAAAACAGTTACTTGATAATCAATATATAATTAAATATTATTAAATATTTAATATTTTAATAGTATTCATTTTTTATTTAATTATTTAATTATTTAATATTTTTAATCTTTAACTTTTTTATTGTTTTAATATTTAATATTTTACTATTTTAATTTAATATTTTAATTTAATATTTTATTATTTTATTAATACTTATTCCATTTTTTATTATTTTATTTAGAGTTAATATTTTATTAATATAACAGTATTATACTTTAATATAAAATTACTATATATTTAATTATTTATTTTTAATATAAAAAATTACTTTATTAATATCATAATATATTTTATTATTATATTAATATTTTATTATGTTAATATTGTAATAATAATTTAGTATAATAATACTATAATGATAATTTATTATTAAATTATAATTATATTTTACTTTATTAATTTTATATTTCTATAATATTACAATAATATTATAATAAAATTTATATTATAATAATTTTCAAGTATTTTTAATATTATAATATTATAACTATATTTTATTATTGTTGTAACATTTTTTAATATTTATATTTTATTAGTATTCTTAAAATTTTATTAATGTTCTTTAGATTTTTTTTAAATTTTATATTATTTATTTAGTTAATATTTTAGTGATATTTTACTATTTATACTAATATTTTATTAATATTATTGTTATAAATAAAATATTAAGATTATTAATTTTTTATCTCAAATTTATTAATACAATTTAATTTGCAATAGTAGATTTAATTTAATAGTATTTATAATATTTAAATCACTGCTACAGTTAATTTTGTGGTCAACTTTTCCACTTACACTTTTACATTACCAACCAAACACCGTAAAACACAATATACTTTACCATTTACACTTTCACTTTATCAACCAAACACCGTAAAACACAATATACTTTTCCATTTACACTTCACTTTATCAACCAAACACCGTAAAACACAATATATTTCTCTGCTACAGTTCACTTTTTCCATTCTCATTTTACGACTTACGACTTGCGACGTTTTGCAACGAAACAAACAGGCCCTTTCTTTCTTTTTTCTATTCTTTTCCTTTTTCCTTTTCTTTTTTTCTTTTTCCATCTTCTACACTCTTCTCTCCTCCTCCTCTTCTTTCTTCTCATCTCTTCTTGTTCTCTCTCTCTCCTCCAAACACCAGCCGATCCCTCCTCCTCTCCATCTCTTTCTCCCTCTAAAAAAACCCCCCTCTCCTAATCTCTCTCTCTCTCTCTTAGTAAAACTCTCTCTCCATTAATCTTTCTCTCTCCTCTCCCTCTCTCAACTGGCCATAACCATCATCACCTTGCCGCCGGCCATGCCCCTAACTCTGGCAGCCCCACGACGGTCCCCACTCCGACCAACCCCTACTCTCACCATAATTTCATCACCTCCTTCATCACCATCTTCATCAACATCACCATCTCCACAACCTTCTCCTCTTCCCATCACCACCCACTTTACCACCATAACCCCCACCATCTCCACCCACCACCACTAATTTCACCATCACCACCATTAGCAATTTACCACCACCATTCTCTCCAACTCACTACCCCTCTCCCCTCTCTCCTCCGCCTGGGCCTTATTCACCGCCGGCCCCCTTCTGGCTATCGCCGCTCCCTGACCATCGCCGATCCTTGGCCTGCCTGCCCCTCCTCTCCTTCCTCTTCTCTCTCTCTTTCTTTCTTTCTCTCTCTCTCTCTCTTCATTTCTCATTTCTCTCTTTCTTTCCCTCTCTCCGTTCTTCCTCTCTTTTTCTGTTCTATTCTCTCTTTTCCCCCTCTCCCCCCTCACGTTCTCTCTATCTCTCTCCTCCCCCTGTTCTAATACTCTTTCTCCCTTTCACTCTCTCTTTCTTCCTCCTCTTTTTCTCTCTCTTGATATTTCTTCCTCTTCACGAACTTCGTCCTTTAACGCTTTAGCGTTCTCTCTTTTTCGCGCGCTTGAGTGCTAACGCCTCTGGCGTTCCATCGGATATCAGTGCCATGCCCGAGCTATTTTAGGCGAGTACTCCTTTTGATGGTTTGAGCGAGTTTATATTTTGTGTGCGAGTGTTTCTCGCTCTAAGCAAGCGTATTGTATTTGTGAGATTTGTGTTTTTGTATTTTCTGTGGTTTTTGTAATTGTTGTAATTGTTCTGAGATTGTATATGTATTGGTGTGACGAATGGTTGTAATGGCATAGTTAGTTTCTTGTATTTCTGTGAATTGCTTTGTAATTTCAAATTTATTGTAGATTTGGCCGACCCTTCACGATCATCAGCCTTCGGGCTATTCAATAGTTTTCGGACTTAAACTCTCTGAGTTTTGATAATAGCTCCACCGGGAGGCAAGCTTAGCGCTCAGCGCTTTACAGCTAAACTCGTTCGAGTGTAGCTTCACCGCATGTGATAACACGACGTTCATACGCCCGCTTCGTCGTGTGTGTTTAGCTTCGCCGCGAGCGTGGCTTCATCACGTGTTAGCATAGAGTTTATACGTTCGCTTCACTGTGTGCGTCTAGCCTCGCCGCGAGTGTGGCTTCTTAGTGTGCGCTAGCTTGATGTTCATATGTCGCTTCGCCGCGAGTGTTAGCCTCGCCAAGCGTGTTAATGTCTAGAGCTGTTCGCTAACTCAGCCAAGTGCCAAGCTCTGTCGTGTACCTGGCGTGATGCCGACACGACCATGCTTTGCTCCAGCTTGACCAGCCCCGCCTGGATAATTAACATCTGAAATAATTATTTTTATTATCTTGGTTGTGAAGAGTTTAAAATCTCAACTTGAACTGTTTTTTGTATCTTGTATTGTTTTCAGGTACCTTGTCGACTTGGACTATTTTCCCGTATCTTTTACTATTTTCCTGTATTTGTACTGTTTTTTCGTGCCAGGACACTTGGTTGTATATATCAGCTGCTATATTAATCACCTGACTCATGATTATCACATCATGAGAATTTAATAATAATATCCTGTTATACTCATGTTACTCTTGTACATGTTACTCCTATGCCATACTCCTGCTCCTTCCTGTAAGTTGATAATTATAAAATAAATTATAATAAAAAGAATAACTTACACCGAGATGGGGGGAACTGATAGTTACCAATATGGTTCCATGTTTATAGTGGCCACATTCTATATCTTGTCTTGTTAAAGTCCATCGCCTAGATTTAGTTCTGGCCTAGTGCCAGATTTCTTGGGCTATTATCCTGGGTGTGTAGGGGACCCAATATAAATATTGCTCCGCGGTCTCAATCTGTTTTCAATAATACTCGCCTTATTCATAAGAGGATGTATGTATACTGGGACGTTAGGACACATACCAAAATATGTAAATCGGATAAGAAATAAGATAATAACTTAATAACTAATCAATGATAATAAAGAAATATGTGATATTTGATCTCTCCTTTGTTCATGTATTGGTACTCACATACAGATCCGAATGAGTTCTACTAGAGTACGAGCTCTAGTATGGACTATTAGTGCTTTGAGCACTGGTAGGGAGATGATTGAAATATCATGTAGTACTGATTATTATTATTGAATAACTTAAAATACAATACCTCTCCCTACACCAGATATAACTTAATTACCTAATAATAATGTCAAGAGCAGATGTTATTAAGTCATGCTTTCTCGTCCGGATAATGATATCCTTATATTAAAATTCCGTTCGAGTTCTATTGGAGTGCGGACCCCGGTAAAAACTACCAGCGGTATGGGACACTGGAAGGAAATGATTGAAATAACAGGCGATAATGATTATTACTATTGTTGGATGATTAAGTTATCCTACCTGTCACCTGCCTGAAATAATAACTGTGTTATTGAATATCCTGACCTGCATGCTTGAATCACATCATTATGATAATAAAATACTAATATAATAATTTAGGACAATTGGATTGTATAAACTCAGATGATGGTGACATTACATATAAGGGGGGTGTGTGTGTGTATGGGTTTCCTTGTTTGGATTATCCCCTTGACATACTAATCTCATGAATCCGTATCTGAGCTTGTACAACTGGTTTTGCCTATATTTGCTTTACTTGATACCTCATTGCCTGCTTGTGTATGCTTGAACTTATGACACAGTTTTCGATATATGCTTTTCTGATTTGGATTTATCTACATATGTGCTTGCTTATGCATGCCACTTGGTTTCATTTTACGTACTTGTTGGGTTTCTTTCTGACAACCCTTGAACCTGCATGTCCAGATCCCAGAGCGTGGATCATAGCGGACCCCTCTTGTGGAGCTTCTCGATGTAGCAGAGGCGTGGTCGATTAGCGATAGATCGTTCACACCTCTTTTCTTCCAGCCTCCTCTTGACCGACTCTCAAGATTCCTCTTTGCTGTCTATGAGCATCTTTCAACTCGTGTATATTGTAAATCCCCTTGTAAATCGTACTTTTACACTATCTAGTAATGTAATATTCATGTAATATTGGATCATGTGATAGCTGTGTACTTGTACATTTATATTGGAATGTATAGTACCATTGTGCTTCTGTACTCTGATTCTTGCCTGCACTGATACTTAGCGTACATATGTGAAGGTATTTCTGCGCTGCATATGTACGTTATAATAATGTCTCCGTGCCCACAGGATCAGGACATTATAAAGATTTTTTTGGAGAAGATGCTTAGAAGAAGTAGTTAGTAACCCTTACACCCATTTGAAACTGGTGTAAAAGTTAAACACTTGCCTCCAAAAAGGAGGAACAAAGTGGGAAAGTATGTTGCCACCCCCAAAAAGCGATGAAGGCCCCCTATATTGGGGCACGCATCATTTTGATAAAGACACCCCTCAAAAATTTAAAAATTTCCCCAAAAAAAAAAAAAAAAAAAACCTTCTTTTCCTCCTCCTCCCCCTCCACCCCTTCCTCCTCTGACGAACCCCTCCCCCCTCAACCCCCTACCCTCTGGCGAACCCTCTCACCTTTCTAGCGAACCCCCTCCCCTTTCCCCTCCGGCGAACCCCCTCCCCTCCCCTCCCCCTTCATTGTTCGGCCTGGTGTCCGGCCGAGCAATTGGGGGGAGGGGGAGGTGACGGGGGGAGGGTGTTGGGCAGTCAGGAGGGGGGAGGAGGGTTGCTCGTGGGGAGGCGGGGGAGGGAGGGAGAGGAGTGGGTTGCCGGGGAAGAGGGGTCGCCGTGGGAGGGGGGACGTCGCCGTTCGCCGGAGAAGGAAGAAGGAGGAGGAAAAAGAGGGAAGGTTATTTTGAACTTTTTAACAAGGTTAGTTGTGTCCAAAAAATAATTGCACACTTGTAATTTTTTGTGGGGGCGCTTTCATCACTTTTTGGGGTGGCAATATCCGTTTCCAGGCAAATTGTATAATTTTTATTAAAAAAACCCCATTTTGCCCTTCAATCTTTGAAAAAGAGATTAAAATGGTGGATCTATTAGCTCCGTATCGCCGTGGAGGAAAAATCAGACTATTTGAGGAAGCTGGCATGAGTAAAACCATACTTATGAACCGTCGAGATCAAATGAATGAACCGTCAGGAACTCATGTGAGAGTTGATTTGACTGCACTAATAATGACAAAATATTTCGAGATGTTAATGAGCACATCTACATGATTAGTCTCAAACTCTTGATGTAAATTAAGTATTTGAAAGAGTTAGAAAGATTTGAGTGTTTGAAAGAGTTAGCAAGAGATACGTTTCTAACTCTCTCTTGTTGCCAAACATGGCCAGCCACTCCATTTGCGAAGGTACTGCTGGAGCGAGCTCCCAACTCCAGCCTAAGGCCATCTCCAACCCACGCCAAAAATGGCGTGGGTTGGCCTTGCTAAAAAATGGCGTGGGTCCAACCCACGCCATTTCGCACCCGGCATTTTGCCGGGTGGCTTTTTTTTTTAATGTTTTTTATTTTATTTTAGTTTTAAGTTTAAATTTTTTGTTTTAAGTTTATATTTTTAGGTTATGTTTAAGTTATTTTTGTTAATTTAAATTTTAGTTTTTATATTTTTGTATTTTATTTAGTTTTTATATTTTAATTTTTAATTATTTGTTTTTAAATTTATAATTTTACTTTGTTTAATTCAATATATTTTATTAAGTTTTTTATTTTAAGTTTACATTCTATATTTTTTATTTAATTATAAATTGTCAAATTCACTAATTTGAAATTAAAAATTATTACCAGCTGAATCACGTATAATTTAATATTAAGATAATTATAACGGAACACAAATCACATATATTACTTATTAAAACTGACAGATACAATAACAAAGTTGCAAATACATGAATTCAACTAATACAACATAGAGAGTGCGGAACATAATAGCAGATACATTAAATAAAGAAGATATTCAAATAAACTAAAATATAATCTAATAGTCTCCTAAATTG
The DNA here is from genome assembly GCA_038442645.1 of Agave tequilana. NCBI lineage: Eukaryota > Viridiplantae > Streptophyta > Magnoliopsida > Asparagales > Asparagaceae > Agave > Agave tequilana. Next base: position 59,525 of record JAVJIF010011913.1, on the reverse strand, counting down.
CCTCCGCTTCCACTACCACCTGGATTGTTCAAATAATCAAAGTTTGGAAAGAACGGTTGTTGACGCTCAACTGCTCTTTTCTCTAAAATCTCAAGTTGATGAGCTTCGATATGTGCACGTATAGTTGGATTTGAAATAGAATTCAAATCTCGCAATAAAATCCTATCTTCTTGCAACGTAATATGTTGCTTCTGCATTTCCATTTGCTTCTCCTGCATTTCCATTTGCTTCTGCCTATCTTCACGAGAATGTTCTAACATTGCCATAAGTTTAACATTATCGTCACTCAACCTTTTGACAACATCATCAAATTCACTGTCTTTTTTCCTCTTTGTCTTGGCCTTTTTCACTCCAATGGGCCGTTGAGACGAGGTGCCAGCGGGGACATCATTTAAGTGGGTAGCGAACGATGACAGTCCAGGAGATTCTGGTATTTGAAATTCCGGTGTCGGATTCTCAGATTCGGAGGACACATAATTTGAGGGTGTGTGCTGCTGAGATCTTTGTCGAGCTGTAGGGACATTATCTACAAATTTTTCAAAATTCTTCAAAATATTCCATACATGATCAAATTTGAAACCTTTTTTGTAATTAGGATCTTGCGCGAGCAACCTTTTTGCATGATCTACCTACAAACAAAAACAGATTCAAAGCTAAATATCGACATACATAAATCGATAATAAAGAATTGCAGGAAATACTTACAATGTCTTGTTCGGAAGCCCCGCTAGGATTTAGATTTTCTACTTGCCTGACGCATCCATTTAGCTTACGAATGGCCTTCTCGATTATTTTCATTCGACATTCTAAAGATCTAGTACTCCGAGATACCCAACAATCAGGCTTTCCTTCATGATACTTATCCGTTACTCGCGACCAAAACATGTTTGAAGACTGGTATGCACCTGTAATTGGATCTTGAGAAATCTCCATGTAAACCTGAGAAAGGAGAACATCTTCGGGGATGGAGTAACCAACATTTCGAATAGACATCTTTTAGAAGAAGTTTGTGGGAGACTTGATAGACTTAGTAGAAGAGTTGAAGAGAAGGTAGAAATCTTTGCATTTTTATGAATGAAAATGGTGCTATTTATAACTAAAATTATGGTGCTATTTTGAAATGCAATCTCTAACAAAGAGATATCAAATCTGAACATGACAGCACCGACATTGAAATATCAATTCAAACACGGCAGAGATTCCCTGTCGTGTTCTATTTATGTCCGAGTCGTCCTCTTGTGCTTGTGTTGTCAAATCTGAACATGACAGCACCGACATTGAGATATCAATACGAACAAGTCAGAGATTCCATGTCTTCTCAATTTATGTCTGAGTCGTCCTCTTGTGCTTGTGTTGTCAAATCCGAACATGACAGCAATGACATTGAGATATCAATTCAAACACGACAGAGATTCCCTGTCGTGTTCAATTTATGTCAGAGTCGTCCTCTTGTGCTTGTGTTGTCAAATCCGAACATGACAGCAATGACATTGAGATATCAATTCAAACACGACAGAGATTCCCTGTCGTGTTCAATTTATGTCAGAGTCGTCCTCTTGTGCTTGTGTTGTCAAATCTGAACATGACAGCACCGACATTGAGATATCAATACGAACAAGACAGAGATTCCCTGTCTTCTCAATTTATGTCTTAGTCGTCCTCTTGTGCTTGTGTTGTCAAATCCGAACATGACAGCAATGACATTGAGATATCAATTCAAACACGACAGAGATTCCCTGTCGTGTTCAATTTATGTCAGAGTCGTCCTCTTGTGCTTGTGTTGTCAAATCTGAACATGACAGCACCGACATTGAGATATCAATACGAACAAGACAGAGATTCCCTGTCTTCTCAATTTATGTCTGAGTCGTCCTCTTGTGCTTGTGTGCTCAATATTCTACATCATTGTCACCTCCTATATAAATGACATACTTCATCTCATATTATTCAAAACACCAATAGATATATCTCTTTCAAAAATTAGTCTCCACTCATTTTTATTCACAATGAGTTATAATGTTGGAGCGAGTAATGCATCTTCATCAGAAGAGGAGGAATACCCATTGTTTCCTGTCGCCAACGACCCTGATGATACCGCCAACGACCCTGATGAGACCGCCATATCAATTATGATCCAAAATAACAATATGATAATAGCACATGGTATCAACATGAGAAGAAGGCAATCTATTCACGGTGGCTCCATCCCAGGTCATATAGTCATCAATCGTGATCGTGAAGCTGCTGATAACAATTTGTATAATGATTACTTTAGCAGTAATCCACGATTCAATGCCGATATGTTTCGTCGAAGGTATCGAATGTCTCGACCTCTTTTCCTTCGTATTGTTAATGCAGTTGCAGATCATGATCACTACTTCAAACAACGACGTGATGGACTTGGCAGAGCTGGATTATCAATACTGCAAAAAATAACTGCCGTGTTTCGGATATTAGCATATGGACTCTCAGCAGATGCTACCGATGAATATGTTAAAATTGGTGAGTCAACTGCGATTGAAAGCTTACAAAGGTTTTGTCGTGCTGTTGTTGAGATTTTTGCAGAGCGATACCTTAGATCACCAAACACAAACGATATTTCAAGGCTGCTTCATATTGGTCAGCAACGTGGATTTCCCGGAATGCTTGGTAGTTTGGATTGTATGCATTGGAAGTGGAAAAAACTGCCCGACAGGTTGGGCTGGACAGTATAGCGGACGGTCAAGATCACCAACTATTATTCTAGAAGCAGTAGCTGATTATGATCTCTGGATATGGCATGCATATTTTGGTATGCCCGGTGCAAACAATGATATTAATGTATTAGAATCATCTCATTTGCTTTCCAATCTTGCTCAAGGTACTGCTCCTCCTGCTAATTATGTTATTCAAGGAAAAGAATATAATATGGGTTATTATTTGGCTGATGGTATATACCCAAAATGGGCCACTATTGTTCAAACCATTCATGAGCCGCGTGGTCGAAAAAGAAAGTTCTTTGCAACGAGGCATGAGTCATGCCGAAAGGATGTAGAGCGTGCATTTGGAGTTTTGCAGTCACGTTTCGCTATTATTGCAGGACCAACACGTTTTTGGAGAAAAGAAGTGCTTCATGATATAATGACAACATGTATTATCTTGCATAATATGATAATTGAAGATGAATGTGATTTGACTGCACCAATTATGGATGCAGTGGAAGTGCCAGATCCGCAAGTTGAACGGGTGACGGACGAAAGTTTCCAGATCGAACAATTCTTGCCCGACACAGACAAATCAAGAACAGAGATGCTCATTTTGAACTTCGTAATGCATTGATAGAGCATTTGTGGGAGAATTTTACAAATTCAGATGACTAGTGTATTGTAATATTATGTTATTTTATATTTAAGTTTGGACTGGGTTGTTCAATGTTAATAATTGTTTTATGCTTAAATTTGTAATTTGTTGTGCATTAGCAAAATCGTAGTGTAAAATAAATTCCTTTTGTATTTGTGATTCACCTCGGTCGTACAATTATCTATTGTTTATATTGTTTTATATAAATTAAATGAAAAATAAATCTATTAATTTAAAAATTCAATATATTATTAAAAATTTCATATTTCTTATAATTGAATATAGTAGAATTAAAAAATAATTTCTTAATTTCATAAATAAAAATATTAATTAATTATTAAAGTTAAATATTAAATATTATATAAAATTATTAAAAAGTTAAATACATTTTAAAATATTTTAATAGTATTACGCAATTTACTTAAATTATCACATAATATGTTGATAATTAAAATTTGATACAATAAAATAATAATAATAATAAAATATGTAGAGAATATTCCATTTGGAGTGGAAAATGGAGTGATGGTTGGAGAGGTTTTTGTTGAACCCTCCATTTTGGAGTGAAAGTACACTCCAAAATGGAGGGGGTGGTTGGAGATGCCCTAACTCCACTTGCCCAAGGGAAATTTCCATATGAGATGAGCACACCAGGAAAATGTTAAAAAATAAAAACACATATTCTTTATAATATTAATATTAATATTAAAAAAAGCACAAAAATACTAAGCGGTATTTTGGTCATTGTCGCTAACATTTCCTCCTCAATCTGGGGGTCCTGTAAGATTAAAATCGCGTCAACCTTCATCGAATTTTATTCCTCCCCCAAATTTTCTCATTTTTGTAATAAGATACACATTTATATTGAATAAATTTCACAACTGCCTTGTCTTTTTTTTTTATGTTGAATTAATTTCACAACTGTCTTGTCTATTTTTTTCTCAAATTCACAGACAAGGACACATGTATATGTATATGATTATATTATATTATATTAAGTAGAAAAAAGAACCGAGTCGTTGAGGGGACCTCAAGCCTCTGCCCCTTGAGGAGGCAGTTCATCGAGGTGAGTTTGTTCAAACCCTCGTCCGATTACAATTCAGTTTTCTTCTCTTTTCGTCAATTTGTTTCTCTTAAAAAAATTGCATTTTGACTGATACCCATTGATCAAAATTTGATTTTTTTGCGGTTTTATTGCTTTATTTGATGCTGGTTTCAAAATTTCACTTTTGCAGGCTGATCCCTCTCTCTAAATTGCGGACCCATTTGAGTTTTTCTTATATTTTGGGTGGTTCTCTCTCGGTTTTGATGGACCCTTGTGGTTTATTCTCGTGTTGATTTGAGCACTAGCTATTTCTTTGAATTTTTTGGGGGGAGAGATCCTAGAACCCAATTGGCGATCCAAAATCTTGTACTTTCTATACTTTTGAGGTTTAGGTAAGAGATTCAATTCTTGGAGTGAGAAGAGGACGAAAGGAGAAATTCTTTTTTTATTTTTATTTTCCATACACAAGGATAAATGGGGGTAATGTCAAGGAGAGTTTTGCCGGTCTGCGGCCGTCTCTGTTGTTTCTGCCCGTCGTTACGATCAAGGTCTCGGCAGCCGGTTAAAGATACAAGAAGCTACTTGCTGATATCTTCCCAAAGTCTCAGGTCAATTTCTTCAAGTTCTCTTTGTCTTAATTAGAGTTTTGCATTTTTTCAGTTGTTGCTAATTTAGTTGACTCGTAGATTTGTTGGTATTTGCAACTATGTATGTTCAAAGACTAATAGAGCTTAATTTTTACTTTTCTAGTAGTTCTGTGCAAATGCCAATTTGAATTCAATAGTTAGGATTTTGTCATGCGTGTTCATTGTAGATATGTGCTAGTACTAAGTACGTGCAAATTTTGAGATTAAAATATATCACCAAAATGAAAAAAATACAATTTGTGGATTTGTACTTGGTAGTCCATGAAGAACTAAGACTTGTTTCATTTGCATCTGATAGTTATACTATGTATTCATCCTTGCATTTCATCCTCGTTGCAAGCAGATTAATGTTTTTTCCAACTCACAAAAATATCCGTAGGATGTTTCATTCAATTATCAAAATCATAAATACTAGAGAAAAACATAGTGACAGAGAGTTTATTTTCATGTTAATAATTTGCTAGCACTTTTAAGATATGAATATAGATATCAATTGCATTAGATTACAACTCTTTAAGTATTGTGTGAAATTAAAAGATATTTAAATGCGTAGAGAAATAATCATGATGTGAAATGCACATTCCTAATGTATTGGTGGCACAAGAAATGAACACACGCGCACACGCGAGATTAAAGGGTATCAGGTGGCTTCTGAGGAACACATGATTCGGAATGTGCATCTAATATCGTGGCTGAAATGTCTATTCTCCTCTCCTCTTTTGGACGAGACTGTTCATGTTGATCTCCACGAGCTTTAACATATGTAGACAAAAATTTTTATTATTTTCATATTGTTTGCCCATGCTTGATTGACTGAAAATTTAATGGTTTTCTACAAGAGAACATTTTTCACCTCCAGATCCGTACTTAAAGAGTGTTGCAACCTCCGGAGGAGCCAAGCACTTGCCGGTCATACTAAGATCAGTGTTTCCAAATACTAAGTCAATCATGAACAATATAGCACGGACCAAGTATCAAAGAGAGAGAATAAACAATTTTAACGAGGTTGGACAACTTGTCTATTATTCAAATAATAGAGTTACAAGGATTACAAATTGATCCGAAGATCTAACTAGAGAAATTGCGCACAATATACCAAAGAGAGAACAAACGATTTTAACGAGATTTAGAAACTTGCCTATATCCTCGGGGCAGAAGGGAGAAAATCTTATTCAAACAATAGAGTAAAAAGGATTACAAATTGATCTGAAGATCCAACTAGAGAAACTACGCACTCGGTCGTAGAATCCCTCAAACTAACCTTAGAACTCTCAAATACAAACTCTCTCACTTTGGTTACAAATTAAGTACAACACCCTCCTATATATAGGCAGAGATCCTACGAAGAAACGAAAACTAAAAGCTCTGAATTCGAATAAAAAACGAACCCATAATCCAACTTGAAAACCACCCAGAACGTGCACCTGTCGACAACCACAAGAGGTATGTCGACAGATTGAGCCAAGCCAACTTTCTGTTGGCGCGCCTGTTGACAGCTAAAGCACGACTGTCGACCGCTCCAATGGCCTGTCGACAGCTGAATGTCTGTTGTCGACAGACTAACAAATATCTACTCTCTGTTGGCGTCTTCGAGTATTTGGTGTCGATAGCCATAAGGGACCTGTCGACAGTAGCCTGCAACTGCTTTTTTCTTCTTCCCACTGTGCATCTCTTGCATGTCAAATTCGAAACTTCTCTTCTCTATCCAACTGAGTTTGAAAACTCTACTTTTCATCTTCTTCCCATTATTCTTCACCTCGGTGAAGATTTCTCAAATCTAAGCCGAATACCACAAATTGCCAACTTCCGCTCAGTAATTGGCTGTGCCTCCTAACCAAGGGATCAAGCCACACGTAGTTCATCCAAACGAGCTCCGAAAAGCTCAACCATCAACTCATACCAAATTTGCAGCAACAAACCCAATTGGCTGAGTCATATGGATTTTCTTACCAATATCGTCATGACGAACAACAATATTCAACTTGAGCTGATGTAGCTCACCAAATTGAGATCCACGCTTCTTCATAATCCACTTATGTGGATTCTTCTTGGTTCCTTTTACTGCAACTAAATCAACATTTCCTTTAACCTGTTCAACATCCAAACCGGTTACATGATCTCCACCCGGTGTCATATCCGGTAAGATCCCAACTGATACTGAACCAACTGGAGATGGTGGAGTAGCATTAACCTTCACCCGCTGCGATATATTCTGGGTCTTCATCCTCTCCACTTGCTGAGAGACGTTAGACTTCAACAATGAAGCCTCATCAAATGTGACATACCTACTCAACATGGTTCTTGTATTGTCAGAGTCCCATAACTTATAGCCTTTCAAATTTCTTTTGACTCACAAGTACACAAACTTCTTTTCTCGTGGATTCAATTTTTGACACTGAAGTAGGCCAAACATCCAAATACTCATAGCAAATCACAGTCTTGAGCAGCTCTACCTGACCAAATATCTAATAGAGTTTTACTTCCTATCGCAGTCAACGAGAAACAATTCATGAGATGGCTTGCATACACCAACGCCTTAGCCTAAAACAATCTGTCTAATGACACATTAGATAACAAATATCGAATCTTCTCCATCAATGAACGGTTCATCTCATTAGCCACTCTTTGTTTACTGACTATGAAGTGAATACCAATACCATTGTTCTGGTCAGATTGTAGGAATCAATCATTGTACTTCCTAACATAATCTAATTGAAGCATCTTGATCTTCCTACCAGTCTATTTCTCCATCAACTTTTTTCACTTCACCAACATATCTAGGAGTTTAAACCTTTATCTCATGGTGTATACCCAACAACGCCTAGATAAATCATCAACAAAAGAGAGTATCGATGGCCTTCAAGAAATGCAGTTTTGGTAGGACCCCATACATCAACGTGAACACAATCAAGAAGACCTTTTGAGCGGTGAGTTGTGGTGCCAAATTTCACCTTCGTCTTCTTGTCTAGAACATAATGTTCACCAAATTCCAAGTTGCATGTCAATGCACCTTCCAATACTCCTTGTTTTGCCAAAGCTTGCAAAGAATCCAACCCAACATGTCCGAGCCTCATTTGCCATAACTTGATAGAGTCGTCTTCCAAATGTTCTAAAGCTGCCAAATTTCAGTAACTGCACTACTCTTCTAGTAGTGCAAGTTGCGTCGAATGCCCTTTAGAACTACAAATGAGCCATTGGACATCTTGAGGATGCCTTCTCCAAGAGTCCCTCTCAGGTCTTGCGCCTCCAAAGCTTCAACTGAAATCAAATTCTTTTTTACTAAAGTACATACCTCACTTTCTCCAACTCTCTTATCATTCCATCAAACAACTTGATGCAGACTGTACCTATCCCTTCAATATGGCATGTGTGTTCGTAGCCGAACGTCACTAAGCCTCCATCTAGTTTTCTAAAACTAGCAAACCACTCCAGTTTGGGACAAACGTGATAGGTAGCACCCATATTCAAAATCCACTCAGATTTTTCTGAACAACAAACAATAAGGGTGATAGAAAGCGAATAACCAGCTTAGTCAGAATCATTACCATTATCCGCTTGTGCAATGTTGGCCTCTGATTTAGACTCTTTCAGCTTGAGTTTTGGATAATCAGTCTTCTAGTGCCCTTCTTTACAGAAAACATACTGGTTCTTCAAATCTTTACGATCATCAGTTTTGGACTTTTCAAAATCTCTCTTGCCCTTCCGATGATTGGAACTCATTCCTCTTGCAGTCAATGTCTTTGCTGTTGTGCTATCCTCTTCTCACTTCGTGATTCACAAGAGCAACCGATACATCACTATACCTAAGTGATTGCTTACTATTGATCAAGGTTAGAATGAATGTCTCATACTTTTCATCCGGAAGAGAACTCAAAAAATTCAACGCCTTGTCTTCATCCTTAATCACTTCATCCACGTTAGCTAGGTCTGTAAGAAGTTTCGTGTAGTTATTTATATGATCACCAATGGAGATTTTTTTTCAACTGAAAGCGGTAAAGCCTCATCTTCAGATGCAATAGATTCTTGATGCTCTTCATCAGATACTTACTTTCTAGGATCTCTCAAATCTTTCTTGTGGAAGTCTCATTCATCACATGATACTTGATATCTTATGTCAAATAAAACCTAATGATGGCACACGTCGTTCGATTCATCTTGCTTCAATTCTTCTCTAAAGTTTCTTCTGACTTTCTCTTCAAAAGTAGAGCATCTTGCATCCAACACCTCGCATCTTCACGTGCCGAAATTATTCATGCCGTCAAACTTCACATCGATTTTTGACTGATGAATGTTCACGGTCTTCACCGTGACTGATTATCCTTGGCTTTATCTCCTCCAGAAAGCGCCAAACACAATGCGAAAACCAAACAAAAAAAGATCTAAATTAGATAAAGATCAAAACTTTACCTAAGTGAAGCCCTAAATGAGTTTTCGAGCGAATCTACTCCACCAAATCTGATTGCAACAAACAATCCAACACTGTTTTGAGATCGACACACGATCCCCCAAATAGACCAATGTTGCTATGACATCGACACACGATTTCTGCCGAATAGACCACGATGTTCTTGGGATTGTTACACGATCCCTAGCTGAACCTTGTAAGCTCTAACACCACTTGTTGCGACCTCCAGAGGAGCCAATCATTTTCCAATCACACCAAGATCGGCGTTTCCAAGCACCGAGTCAACGCGAACAATATTGCACGAACCAAATACCGAAGAGTGAGAACAGACGATTTTAACGAGGTCCGGTAACTTGCCTATATTCTCGGGGTAGAAAGGAGAAGATCTTATTCAAACAATAGAGTTATAAGGGTTACAAATTGATCTGAAGATCCAATTAGAGAAACTCCGCACCGGGCCGTAGAAATCCCTCAAACAAATTAACTCTAGAACTCCCAAATATAAACTCTCTCACTTGGTTACAAATAAGGGTACAACACCCTCCAATATATAGGCAGAGATCCCACGAAGAAAAGAAAATCAAAAACTCCGAATTCGGATCAGAAACGAATTCAAAATCTAACTTGAAAACCTCTCAGAACACGTGCTTGTCGACAGACTGAGCCAAGCTAACTCTCTGTTGGCGCGCCTGTCGACAGCCGGAGCACGATTGTCGATCGCTCCAAGGGCATGTCGACAGCTGAATATCTGTTGTCGACAAACTGACAAACTTCTACTCTCTGTTGGCGTCTCCGAGTATCTGCTGTCGGCACCCATGGGGGGCCTGTCAACAACAACCTGTAAGTGCTCCTTTTTTCTTCTTCCCACTGGGCACCTTGTGCACCTCGAACTCCAAACTTCTCTGCTCTATTCAACTGAGTTTGAAAACTCCACTTTTCATCTTTTCCTTACAAAGAGCACGAGAAATGCAAGTTTTTTAGTGTACCATATTTTAGGCCATGGAGATCAACATGAACAACATTGGTTGTCCAAAAGAGGAGTAAAGAGTGGAATTTTTGTACGTGTTTGTGTCTACAAACACATACATATATACACATACACATACACGCGGACGTGTGCGCCCACACACGCACGCACACACACATATGCATACACATACACATATGCATACACATGTATATATACCTACATATACACACGCTTGTATGTGAGCACATGTATATATACATATTACATACATACATACATGTATACATAAATACATACATGTATGTCTTATGATAGTTGCCGAGGAAGCTGAGAAATTGATCATAGCGTAGCCAAGAAAATATTGAGAAAATAAAGAGCAAAAGAACACAATTTAGGTGGTTCAACACGAACAACTTACGTCCGCGAGTGGAGAAAGAGAATCCACTATAATTTGAGGAGTACAAGATGCAGAGAACTTTCAAAACAAAATCTTGAACCCAATACACCAATACTAAACTCTCGCAAACTCTAAACTCTCTCGAATAAGGAAGATACAAATGAGAGGGAATACGAAGTGAGACTCACCAAAAACTAACACACACACACACACACACACACACACACAGAGAGAGAGAGAGAGAGAGAGAGAGAGAGAGAGAGAGAGAGAGAGAGAGAGACGTATATATAGTTATTCTCTTGGACTGAGGTAGTCAGACTCACTCGATTTTCTTGCTGAACTTGTACAAATGGAATTCCATTCCAATTATTTCCAATCTAACCTAACACTTGCAATCACCTTCAAAGTAAATGCATCATGAAATAATGCCTTAAGCAATAGGATTGCGTCCATATACATTAGTGCACTAAAAGGCATGAAGTCAACCCATGTATGCTGTTGCCATATGGAGCCAAACCAAGATTGGAGATTAAGAACTCCAACACCTAGTTGCTATATGAAACCGAATCAAGATTAGAATCCAACCATATCAAATAGATCGGGTTTCTTTAAACGGGTTTGGTTCAGGTTTGAGCCACGAAGTCCAACAACACACAAACACACACATATAATATAATATATTATAATGTAATGTAATGTAATATGTGTGTGTGCGTGTGATGTATATATGAAAGGTAAGTATACTTTTATTGCTCCTATTAACTCATCATGCACTCAGTATACAAGTATAATTGAGCCTGCCTATAGGTATATCATCTCCCCTAACAGTAGTGTTCTTAAACTTGGATGGGGAGAGAACTATATAGCCTTCACCCATCACAATTAGGACCATGTTTGATATACTATTTTCATACCAACACGAGTATTTATTCATTTTTTGGCTAGTGGGTATGCGCTATGTAGCACAGACACTCCTATCATGGAGCCGTATCGTGTCTAACACGCATGTCGGACACACATGTCGTGTGTCTTTTAAAGAACTTGTCACGTATCCGCGTGTCGTGTCTATTTCAATGTTGCCATGTCCGTGCAACATAGGATATGCGTCATCACATGCCTATTTTTCCTTTGTTGGCTTATGCAAGTGAAATTATATTATCCCTTCTATATTAGACTATTGGTAATCCATTCGTCTTGACTAACATTGAAGATTTTCACTATTTAAAGTGGTAGATATCCAGTTGTTACTGGTATTCCCTGCACAAAACTAATTTGCAAGAATAGATTAAATTAATGGATGATAATGAGAGAAAATGTCTTTATATTATCATTGGTTATTTCCCCCTTGGCCTTGTAGGTCCCTCTTGTCAGGCATAGACATAGGTATAGTATCTAGTCTTTCATTATAGTGTTGTTTCACCTTGGCCCATGCAGTCACGTTATGCAGGAACATATTCTTAAACATTGAGGGAAAAGAGAGTGCTATGGTGTGGGATATATAAGCAAACTGCATGCATTTATCAGTTTTATATCATTGGCGATCTTGCTTTCCATGTATACAAGATCCCTCTATTCAGTTTCTGCTAACAGAATCTTGAACTGATGAATTATAAGGATTTCATTCCTACCCCCCTTTGTACTTGGTCAGTTTGGCCAGTTGTTAAGTCTAGATATTTCATTAGCTTCAGACATCAGAAATAATCCACCCCACTTCAGAACTCCTTTCATAATACATAATTGGTGATAGATTGGGATCCTTTGGGAAGGATTTGGAAGCAAATCATTCTCATTCAAATTTAATGTTAGGAAAACCAAGTTGAAGATCCACATGAAAACCAAGTTGAAGATCCACTTCGCTCAAATTGATCTTCATCATTTAGATAGAGTGCCTAAAACGAAAGGTCAAGTATTTCTATGTTCTTTTTGCTATGCATCAAGTGGTACAAAATGAGTAGCGTAAGTAGGGAGTTGCTTAGTTTAACACTTCAGAATGAGATCTAGCAGAAGCTGGTAAGGATGTTAAGTATTTAGATCATGACCAATGGCCGGATTAAGAATTTGTATGCCCATATCATAGATTTAAGCAACATGCTACTTACTGCCGGTTATTTTGCCAATTGGTGATTGACAAAAAAAAAAAAAACTTAAAAATAACTGACTTTTAGTTTTTAGTCACTTAAATGATATATATCAACTTTAACAGAATGAATCCTCCATTTGATTGGCTTAAAAGTGAATTTGAATGGGGGAAGGATTCAACTCCATATCCGTGGGAAGTAGCCAAGTCTATCTCTATGTAATTATTTTTAATAATGAAATCAAAACAGTATAAATTCTAATAAGCATTATATCTGGCTGCGTCTCACATGCTTCGAATTGCAAGTCTATGTTATTCAGGTATCTTTTTTAACATTTCTAATCAAATTGTGTTTGATGAATATTTAGGATGGAGAACCTAATGATAGGATGATTGGGAAGCTCTGTGATTATGCTTCAAAAAATCCTATGAGAATTCCAAAGGTATATGTTCTATGTTGTGGAATAAACTGTGTGACATTGAAGTGTTGATTTATATCTTTGACAGTGTGCATGTGTTCGTACGTGTAATTAGCACAGTAGATGAATAACCCAACAGTAGCATAAAAACTTTTTAATTCTAATTTAATTTAGTTTCGACTATCAACCACAAATAACTTGCTTAATTGTTATGTGTGCATGCGTGCGTGCGTGTAATTAACATAGTAGATGAACAACCTGACAGTAGCATACAAACTGTTTAATTCTAGTTTAATTTAGTTTCAACTATCAACCACAAACAACGATTGATATATGAGAACCCATAAAATAACATTGCTGTTTATGGTGTTGATGTGTGTTTACTTTGTACTTCTGAAACACTTCTAACATAACAATTCAGACTTCCTGTTGATTGATCGACCTGAAGACTCGTGATTAAATAAAAAGTGTGGAGTTTTATATAATTGCATGACAACGCCGTGAGTGGCAGAATTTCAGAGCATCTCACTCCTGGAGGTTCTTCAGTAAATCAAAGTGTTAAACCTTGTTTTGATATATATAAAAGACTTAATCAGTAAAAAAAATTCAAGTATTAAAAACTCGTTTTGGATCTGGTAACATAGTGCTGCTTAATACCTCCCTTCCTAATCGCCTTTCCAGATTTCAAAAAATGCTAGCATTAGTTAGTTAACTTTGTAATTAGTCTGTGTTTCTCTTTAAAAGCTGAGAACCAATAGCAAATATTAACACGAACTGATCTCTGATAAAAGAAACTTTTTAACGGCTTAACTGAAAATACTTTTGTTCTATATGATTGCTATCACAAGCAGAACCATAACCATCAAGCCATGTACAAACTTCTGCCTTGAGCATTTGCATAAAGTGATTTGACATCCAAATTAAGAAAAGATAACTGTAGAATGACTTAGAAAACTACATTGGCAAAGGAAGAACATTCTTAGAAGTCTATCTGTGTTGGTACTTGCCTTTACAGTCTTCTCTGTCGTTCATTCATTTTTTTCTAAACCTAAACAAACTCACACTAAATCCTATTGACCAACTTTTCTCCAAGTGTTCCTAGGTCCTATCTTGGCTTCTTTTTCCCGCCCCCAACATATACTAATTCGATATTTGCTTCACAGGAACATGTAGCAATCTATGATGCACCCTCACTTGGACAATCTTTATTCATTTAATAAAGAATAAGATTATGCATTCGTGATTCAAATCTATTGCAAATTCCACCATTTAAGCATCAATTTAATTTCTTGGTCTCGGATACAGATGTGTTACTTCTTAGATGTATAGTAAAGTTTAAGATGTTCAAGGGTGAATCACAACACATACCTTCAGCGGTGGGAGTGTCCGATGTTTGATATACGCACATATCCAACATTGCTGTTGCTCTTCCATTGAGAATTCCATGCTTCACAGATTTAGTCAGTTCAAATTATTTTTTATTCTATTTATTCTTTTACTCTGTTCCATTTAGTCTTTTATTCTTGGCCCAAACTGAATTAAGTGTGCAATTATTTTGCCTTTTTAAGGATTATTTGCATTTTTATGCGGTGTTTGAGTCAGAAAACGAGTCTTTTGGAGAGACATGCTGATTGAGATGATGTTACAAGAGATTTTGTTATACAAGCAGAGTATAAATGGTGATGGCTGCTGCATTTTTAGGGCCTGGGGTATTTATCTTGGGATTTTGTTTTGTCTACAATTCATGGGATTTGACATGATTTTTTTCCTGTGGTTGAACAGTCCTGAGATGTACTATACGGATATCTGAGGAGCAGTATTTAGGGACTTTGGGGCTCTTTCCCAATTCCCTTATAAGACAGAAAGGAAAACTACACTCCTTTTCTTGTCCTGAATCCATTTTTTCCTGTGAACTTTTTACTAGGACTGGGCTGAGATATTGGTATGAAATGGCTAATTCCTGGAATTTGCTCTTACCTCCGGAAACCCCACACAAAAGTAGGTTCCTACGAGCCATTAAGGGGATTTAAATCCAATGTGGAGCCTACAATAATTATGCAAATCGATAATAGGCAGAACTGGGTGTTTGGTCCTTTCTGTGGTGTATGGTGAAGGAAAAGGCTTTTAGATTGTCTTGTTTGGCAGAATTTGTTAAGGAGATTTGGATATCCATTGATAGTTAGCTGGTTTCTGAGTGGGAAAAGGGTGTCTTTGGCTGGATAATATACAAGTTTTTAATTGGAATCTGAGAGAAGCAATATTTTGCTGCTTTATTCCCGAAGAAGCATCATTGAACTATTTTGGATTTTTCCTGTATATTTAAGTTAAAATTGGGTTTATTTGATGATACATAGATCAAGGTATTGGTGTTGATCTGTTCTCTTCTTTGATAAACTTAACTTCATTCTCTTTTTTCACCAGAAAACCTGCAGGTCCCTGCAATTTTAGAATGTTAAATATTAAGTTTGCATTTTCTTCGCATGTCAATGATATTAATTTCTTTAGATATTGTTATTCTTTTTTAAGTTTCTCAAACAACAATTACCAGTGCTACATGAATTTTCCATGCGAGTTGAGCAAGCATTACTCAAGTGTCAGAAAGATATCATAATAGTATGAGTACAGTGTCCATAAGCATCGGGGACATTTCTCATTACTTTTTGCTGGTGTGGTGTCAGTATCAGGCACTGGCTCTGCGGACATGAGTCCCACCCATATACAGTGTCCATAATTATGTCACAACCCACCAGCTTAAGCTTTTGGGTGTAGGCATCAGAGAGTCCAAAATGTCCTCGGTTCAAAACTTACCATTTTCAATTTGAAATATGTTTGTTTATCTCTATTTATTCTGCCTTTCAATCAAGTCATCAGTCACATTGGGAGTGTTAAGTTTGCTTTGTATAAATTATTGGACTACAACCCATCATGGGTAGCTTTTGAGTAAAGTTGCGTTTTAACAGGCACAGTTCTCTTTTTTAATAAAATACTTGCCTTCATTCTCCATTTTAACACCGCAGATTTTTCCATAAATCTTGCAGTTTCAGAGAATCAGATTGTCACATCTGAATTATTCTACCGGAGCCAAACTTGATCTTGTTTTGCCATTGATTTTGAACCAGAGAGTGCTTAATTTATTTACCAAATAAAAGGCTATATTGTGAAGCATGGCTACTGGAAGAGAATGGGTACTAAAAATATTTACTTACAGCAACTTAATAAATTCCCTTGCAGATATCAGAGGCTGAGAAATAGGATTCTGAAACCCTCGCAAAAGGTCCAGTTATTTGACTTTAGAGGGAACTTTTATGCTCAAGGTGCAAAACGCCTAGCATATTGACTTATTGATAGATTTTTATAACCTTGAGAGGGCCTCAGAGAACATTCACGCACTTGACTCAAATTATAATGAAAACTTTGTAGGATCTTGTTCATGAACACATGCTCGAATTCAATTCTTGCATAATGTGTTCATGGAAAAATTTAGCATCAAGTGGAAGTCACTACTGAGGTTTGATGACTCTTTGAGATCCATTGATAATTGACGTCTTCCATGAGTCAGTAGAGAAACCTATTTTTGTGCTATCCCTAAGTTGAAGAATGAATAATTGAATATTCAAATACATAACAGTTGAGGAGATCATTGAAGATTCAACAGATGGCAAATTTATTTAGAGCAACGACGTTGTTGAGCCTCAAGAAAGTCGGTACATTTTGAAGTTGATGGCTGTCCATTGCGAAGGATAAGATTATCCTTCTTGCTTTTGTTTATGTAGAATTAAGATCATTAAGTTGTGATTGGTTAACAAACACAAATGGATGTGAAACTGGTGATTAGAGATTGTGATTACATGGACGTGTGTTCGTATATTCTACTCAATCATGTGGCCGCTGATGTCTAGAACCTAGTCTTGGTCCATTCTAAGGAAACTTTTTCAAAACTAATTGATACTGTGTATTGTTTCAATGGAAAATAGCATGCTTGGATGGAATGCCAAAGTATTATAAGGTCAACTATTATAAAGGATTTTTTTTTTTAATGGTACCCATAATCGTGATGTTTATCTTTAAGTCTGAATTGGAAACAAATTAAAAATCTATTGGGCATGTGTCTAAGATTGGAGGTGAATTTTGAATTAACTTCAACTTTTTCATCTTCCTTCTCGAGTTAGAAACCCCAAATAAATCTCTCCATAACTCATAATGCTCAGGGTGTTGGATCATGATAATCCATCATGTGTCACTCCTTGTTTTGGATAACAATATATTATGTGCTAACATTTTTATGCAGTATTCAAGGCTACTCAATGTTAATCAAGCAAATATTGACTCATCAGAGGCTTCTACATGAAGATACAAGATTGAAGGAAACAAAGTATTCATATTGAAGACATGTATCTATTGAAGAATTTGTAATATGTCTCATTTGTAATAATATCTTGTAAAAGTCTTGACACACAGTCATACACAACACACATTACACATTATTTTAGATCTATCTCAGACTCACAAAATCAAGTTTAGTTGATTTTTGCACAAAACATGCATAAGTTAGTCGACTAATAGACATATACTAATCAACTAATTTCCAGGGTAGTCGACTACAATTTTGATCTAGTCGACCAGTGTTCTAAAAATTGGTTTCATTATTCGTGCGGTCTAACACTGAATAATGATTAATCGGATTAATCGTAGATTAATTGGGTGATTAATTGTTTTTGAAAATTTTAATATATTAATTATATTTATACACAACTACATATAAATATACAGTTAATTATTGAAATTACCTAAATATTATACAAGACAATATCTAGATGTGAAGTTATAAATCATAATATGATGAACAAGACAATATGAATAGATAGTAAAAAAGAAAGAAGTAAAAGAACTTATCTCTTCACATTAGTAATCCAAGATTTCAAATTTTACAACATAAATATAAATCAAAGAACTTGCAAAATAAGATAAATAAAAAAATTAGTCAATTATCAATTAAAATAATGAGCTTTAAAGAATGATGGAGAAAGATTGCTAAATAAGTTAATTTGAAAAATAATCAAAAAATAATAAACATAAGCATCACTTTATATAAAATATACAATAATAAAATATCATAATTCGTCTACTATTGAATAAATAACAGTTCATCTACTATTTAATAAAAGATCATTATCAAATCATCAACATCACAACATAAACTACTTAGCGATCCAACACACACAAAGTGATAAGTTCTTCAATAAAAAACAGATGAAATACCTAAATGATTAATCGGGGATTAATCGGATTAATCGGGGATTAATCGGATTAATCGCGCATTGATTGGGGATTAATTGGAGATTAATCGTTTTGGACCCGATTAATCGCTCGAGCGCATAATCAGAGCGATTAATGTAATATTAAGCGGACTGTCACTGAATAGGATTAATCCGATTTTTAGAACAATGTAGTCGACTACTAAGTTCATACAGAACCTATTTCAAACTTCTGTCATTTATTAGTCGACTAACTCATTTCCCTAGTCGACTACTGAGATTTAACAATGACTTATTTGTTTCTCTGTCAAACTTGATTAGTCGACTAATGCATTATACTAGTCGACTATTGAGATAAACAGAAACTTGTTTATTCTCTGTCAACCTAGTATTGTCAACTAATAAATTGACTAGTCGACAATCAGTTCAACTGTCACTAGACTAGTCGACTAATGATTTTGACCAGTTGATTAATCTGTCTAAAGACTCTAAATAGACACTTGTCTAGTCGACTAATACTCCTTCTAAGTCTACTAATCTTGTAGTTTATAGCTGTCGATGTTCTGATCATTTGATACATATTTCTTCCAATCTAACATCTATATATTTGAGTTTTGAATTGTCTAATAACTGGTTTAAGTTACCAATTCACCTATAAATAGAGAAGTACCTCTGAACATTCAAGATATACAATTTTTTTCAAGTTCTTGACTTCTAAAAGTTTTGAATTCTGTCAAGAAAACTTTTTACTCTCTTATTTTGCCTATAAACACTTTCATATGACTTGTTAGGCAAAGCCAACAGAGATACTCTATAAGTCACTGCAAAGAACCACTTGCACTCCACATTCAAGGCTTATAGTTTGCAAAGTGTAATCTACAAGGAGAAAGGTCTTCTCGGTATAGAGAAGAGGTATACACAATTGATATATGATTTTGTTAATTGGTGTATATATTTTAATTTTGTAGTTCTCAGATCAAGGTTAAGAAAAATCTCAAGCGGTTGCTTGGGACTAGATGTAGGTCAGGAGAACCGAACAAGGAAAAAATCTCTTGTGTTTGCGACTGATTTTCTGCTTTTCTGTTATTTACTGTGATTGCATTCTATATTTTTCAAGTTACTAATATCTCTTGTTAAGTTTATTTTAAACTCTATTCACCCCTAGTGTTATAGTTGCCATATACAAGATCCTACACTTGGCATCAGAGCAAGGTTGAACAATGGCTACATATTTTTCATTTTCACAGTTCAAAGGACACTCCACTCTAAGGCCACCAATGTTCGACGGTTCTGCAGAATGAAGATTTATTTGTAAGTCATCAACTACGAACTATGGAACATTATCGAGGAGGCATATGAAAAATCACGTACCAACCACAACCAATGGTGGACGAACAAAAGAAATCGGTCAACCTTGATGCAAAGGCGATGAACGCTCTATTATGTGCATTGAATAAGGAAGAATTTAACAGTGTGTTAATAGCCACATCAGCGCATTAGATTTGGCATACATTACAGGTAACATACGAAGGCACAAACAAAGTTAAGAAATCTAAAATTTCTGTTATTGTGCACAAGTTTGAATTATTCAAGATGAAGGAGAACGGAACTTTCGCTGAAATGATTACTCAATTCACTGACATTACAAACTCAATTGTAGCTCTTGGAAATGAGTACACTCAAGTAGAGATGATGATAAAGGTTCTTCGAGCACTCACATCCGATTGGAAAAAGAAGACTACTGCCATAAGGAAGCAACAATTTATCAACGCTTACTTTGGAGAACCTTGTTGGAACCTAATGGCATATGGAGTACAACTTCAAGAGAAGAAGAAAGATGAACAACCAAAAAGAAAGTACTTGCTTTTAAAGCATCATCAGATACAGAAATTCAGATGATGAAGAGGAAGACATTGCAATAATTTCAAGAAAATTCAGAAAGTTCTTGAGATAAGGTAAGTTCAAAAAGAACAAGGATTTTAATGAAACTCCCTTGTGTTTCAAATGTAATAAATCATGCTACATGAAGAAAGATTGTCCTCTATTATTATTAAAGCCGAAAACTAACTTCAACAAATTCAACAAATTCAAGAAGAAGGTTGTTCAGCAACTTAGGATGATAATGATTCATCATCTTCTGAAGAAGAAGAAGCAACTGAAATAACGAATATGTGCTTCATGGCCTAACAAGATGAGGTACAAGAATTTTGAATTATGATGAATTATTGGATGCTTTCAATGAATTATTTCTTGAATTTAAAAAGGAGAATATGAAAAATAAGTTTTTGAAAAAGGAAAATGAAAATTTGATTGAAGAAAATTCTTCTCTTAAATCAGAAACATCTTCTCTGAATTCTCGAATATCAGATTTGGAAAAGAATATTTCTTCTTTCAAAGGTAATATGAAGAAATTTTGAAAAATATCTCAAAATTTAATAAAGGAAAAGAGAATTTGAACAATATTTTATCTGATCAACGAGTTTCAAATAATAGATTTGGTATTGGTTTTACCAAGAAAAAGTTGATTCTTATACAGAGGAAATTTTGGTTCAAAAATATGAAAAGAATTTCAAATTTAAAAATACTTATTTTGATAAGCCTAAATATAAATATATTTGAATTCCATAAGATTTGAATACTCATGATAAGTTGCATCTTATATGTATGATGTTAGTTATTCAAAAGATTTATGTTTATGTTAACAAATGGAAACTAAATTCCAAATAGATTTGGGTTCCTAAAGGCTAATCTTTTTTGGGACCCAACTAGATATGGGCACCAAAGAATTTGTTTATATCTTTCAAGTACTTTGAAGATAAGGATGGATACTAGACAGTAGTTTTTTGCAATTTCTTATAACTAAATTTCTTATGTCCGTTTTAGCTATGTTTAAATATATTTATCTAGGCATACTCTCTTTTTGTTAATGACAATGGGGGAGAATGTGTAATGTGTATTGCTCGACTAATTTCCAGGGTAGTCTACAATTCTGACCTAGTCGACTATTGAGTTCATACAGAACCTATTTCAAACTTCTGTCACTTGATAAAGCGACTAACCCATTTTCCTAGTCGACTATTGAGATCTAACAGTGACCTATCTGTTCTCTGTCAAACTTGATTAGTCGACTAATGCATTATACTAGTTGACTACTGAGATCAAACAGAAACTTGTTTATTCTCTGTCAACCTAGTATAGTCGACTAATAAATTGACTAGTCGGCTAACCAGTTCAACTGTCACTAGACCGTCGACTAATGATTTTGACCAGTCGACTAATCTTCTGAACAGACATTTGTCCACTCGACTAATACTCCGTCTAGTCGACTAATATGGCAGTTTATAGCTATTGATGTTCTGATCATTTGATACCTATTCCCTCCAATCTAACAACTATATATTTGAGATTGTCCAATAACTGGTTTTACAGTTACCAATTCACCAATAAATAAAGAGGTACCCCTGGACATTCAAGGTATACAATTTTTTTCCAAGTTCTTGACTTCTAGAAGTTCTGAATTCTGTTAAGAAAACTTTCCACTCGCATTTTGCCTACGAACACTTCTATATGACTTGTTAGGCAAAACCAATAGAGATATCCTATAAGCCACTGCAAAGAACCACTTGCACTCTACATTGAAGACATATAGTTTGCAAAGTATAATCTACAAGGAGAAAGGTCTTCTCGTGTAGAGAAGAGGTATACACAATTGACATAGGGCTTTGTCAATTGGTGTATATGTTTTGATTTTGTAATTCTCAAGATCAAGGTAAGCAAAAATCTCAAGCGGGTTGCTTGGGGGCTGGATATAGGTCAAGAGGACCAAACCAAGATAAAATCTCTTGTCTTTATGATTCATTTTCTGGTTTGCTATTATTTACTGTGATTGCATTCTATACTTTTCAGGTTACTAACATTTCTTGTTAAGTTTATTTTGAACACTATTCATCCCCTTCTAGCGTTATAGTTGCCATATATAGGATCCTACACAGGGTAATTACTAAAACTTCCGTTTGGTCCTTATTTAGATACTTCTTTTACTGCATGTGCTTGAAAAGTCGGCAAGATCAATCTGACATCCTACCATTACATCCAAGAGCTCAAAATAGCCTTCCTCGAATCCTCCAGGCCGGGATTTGCACTTTCTGCGGTCTCATGGACGGTGTCACCACATTCTCAATCAAAGGAAAGTTTAGTAAGAGAAAGCGCTGACTTCTTTGGCTCATACTTTCACCTGACACTGGCGCTGAAGGCTGTGGTACTCACTGAATTTTTATTTTTAGTGGTTATATCTTTTGGAGACCTCAAAACCATAATTCTGCACTCCATAAGATTTCAAAGGGGTTCCTGGATAACAAAGAGGATTATCTAATTCCCATTGCTATAGGAAAAGTAAACCCAAATATGATAAGAGAGACATTTGAGTATTCATGAGATAGAAGAAACTGGATGTACTATGAAGTACACCCATGCACATTATCCAATGCTGAGTGCTTTATATCCCCTATGGTGCTTCTTCCTTTTATCCAATGTTCTTCACACACTTCCATAAAATCGTATTTTGATTCTTGTTTAAATATAAACCCTTAGTTTGATTCAAATTAATAAGAAAAGTTGGAAATCAGATTGCGTTAAGTGGTCCTAATTTGGTTACTTGAATCACTCCCATCTTGTTTACATCAGTTGAATTCTTTAGCTACAAGCGTACAATTTGATACATCCGACACCACCCATAATTTCATTTCATTTTTTTCCTTCTTTAATCTTCCTCAATTCATCATTATTGTTTCAGCCTTTTGCCATCTAATGAGTTTTTGTATAGAGCTGATACTGTATCAAACGGGTTGTCATAAAAATTGCACGATCCTTCTTGTCGGTGCCTTATTCCAAGTGATAAAACTTTGGACAGGGAGGAGCTTGCAATAAAATCTGGTAGGCTAGTTAGTACGTAAGGAAAAATGCTTTATTCTTTGTGCAATTTATGCTCATCTAACCAAGGCCAACCCTCCAAAATTCTCCTAGACTTTGAGGGTCTAGATGGGAAAAGAGGACAAGGTTTCCTATAGGTTATTACACTCATCTGGGTACTTTTTAGATTCAACTCATCTGTAGGAAATGCTATCAGAATTGCATCCAATCTTTTTTCGTTTTTTTCGACTTCCCATTCTTGTCTTGGCATTCACCTTGACCTAAGGCTACTTGTCAAGCTTATTTCATCTTTTTATACAAGAAATCTCAAATGTCCTTATAGTTGTCTTTTTGTGTCCTTTGTCATTCATACATATTGAAAACAACGTGGTTGAATCTGTTTCCATTCTTTTATATTAACTATTAACTTATGTTTTATCCAAGTTCCGCACATTCTCCTTCATCTTTTCCTCC
Source organism: Agave tequilana (assembly GCA_038442645.1). NCBI lineage: Eukaryota > Viridiplantae > Streptophyta > Magnoliopsida > Asparagales > Asparagaceae > Agave > Agave tequilana. The sequence continues at coordinate 35,589 of JAVJIF010011913.1, read as the reverse complement.
TGACACTTTCATTAGTAGCTGTGTTAAATACTTTGCTAACCCCCCCCCCCCCCCCCCCAACCCAAACGCCACAACCAAAAAAAAAAAAAAAACCTCTCTCCACGTGTGTGCCAGTGCGGGGTGGGAGGGAGGGGGGGCATATGTGTCTGGTTGTCTGTGTAGAATCCTTGAATGTTAAGTTTGGTTTTTCATACTTTTCTCCATGAGGAATATCATTACCCAACTGACCAACCACCCACCTCGGCACCAGATCGTGTCACATCCATATTAACTACTAATATGCAAGATATTTACAGGTAAGGGCTTCCATCCATCTGAAAGAGGAGCAAGAGAAAATGTGTAGAATTGCTGATTATTGTTAATTATTCCCAAGAGGAAAGAGAAATGCAGATGTCTTTGACTTGTGTAGATTGTAGAAGTCTGTCAAGACGTTTAGCAGCCAGAGGGCCTTTTCATGATGCCATAAGTAATTACTTTATGCAAATGACATTATGAAGCCTAATTACCCTTCTTATATCGTGAAGAATTTAAAGGAATTAGCTAAGGGTATATACTAGCCACTTCTGTAATTTGCATGCTTAGACACATCTTTCTGCAAGGAGGAGCATCAAATTTTCACATACATACTATTTTGTCATTTTTTTTTTTTTTTGAATGTTTTTGTGATTTTCTGAGTAAATAATTATGTGTTGTAACCATTCGGTAGAGATTTGTTGATAATTATTTCTCCATGAAGTGATTCTTTTACTAATATATGCTGCTTATATATAGTAAATTGATGACAAAGGGTACTATTTTATTAGTGATTTGCTTTATGTTTATACACCTAGATAAAGGCGATGTGAAGTCATTACTGCTAGTCACTTTTTTCACTTTTTCTCTACAGATTACACAATACTTAGAGGAGAGATGCTATAAAGAGTTGCGTTATGAGCACTTTTATCGAGCAAAGGTTGTGCCATGTGTCTACAGGAAATTGTTATCTTCATGTAAGGAGCAGATGTAAGTTTAGTGTATGTTCAACCCAATGAGAGCTTCTGCTCTAGGCAGATGTTTTGTGCTGTGTGTGCAAGCTGAATATTATGATATCTTATTGGTCTTGTTGCTGTAGCATCTCAACTAAATCTGTTTCTCTACGATTATCTCGCTTATGTCTTGTGTTATGAGGCATTTGTGATGCATTTACTTTTTTGTGACCATCTATGTTGATTGGTTAATTTGCTAAATAATTGTAGTCTCCTTGGTCTGTATAAAATCCTGAATTATTGGGTTTTCCATTTAGCTGATAATTTTCATGTTGGAAATTGTGATTCTTGAATTTAGGTAGTGATAAGAAGGGATAAGACACGACACAAGTACTGTTACAACTGAGTTTCAACTTCAGACATCTGTTCCACATGAGGTTTGCTTACAAATCACATGTCCTGTGTGTCATGGAACCACTTCATCCAAAAGCTTAAGCTATTGGGTTGTCCGCTAACAATGTATATCAATTTAATTGAACACCTAACACTCTCCCTCACGTGGACCTTTGGGCCACGTGGAAAGGCCTCAAGCTTTGAACTTTGCTTGGAAAGGCACAATAGATGGGGATAAATAAATATATATTTTTAATTTGACAATGATGAGGTTTGGACCCATGACCTCTTAAAACGTGTGCTCTGATAACGTGTCAAGAAACCGCATACCCAAAAACTTAAGCTATTGGGTTGTGGGGTAACAATGTATATCAAGCTAATTGAGCACTTAACACTTTGTTTTATGGAGAAGGTTTTCCGGGAAGAAATGTATTAGATGTACCAAAGGTACATTCTGTCAGTTGATCTGTATAGGGCAATGCTAATATAAGCTGCCACCAGAGGAAGTTTGTACAGTAAGATGCCTATTAAGTAGCTTCATATTTGCTAGTGTACTTCAGAAGGTGACACTCAACAGTTTTTGTAAAAAAAAAAATTGTATTGGAGGATTGAATGATAAATATGAATTGCTTTCAAGGAAAGAAGCCTCTATGAATAGTGCTTCCCTTGTGATTCCATTGAAATCCCATGCATTTAACATTTTGCAGTATTAAATGTTTTTCCCTGAGATATTAACTGATTATCAAAAGAAAACTAAAATGGGATCCATATGTAGTTCAGGATGCCTTTGACATGTTTCTGTATGTGTAACTTAATAATGAGAGCTAATCCATGGAGAAATTACATACTATGGCTATGGAAGCCACATTATTCACTGTGCCAAATCATTAATTATTTGTGGAACCCAATTGATAGTTCAGTAGGGATCTTGTATATTATCTCTGCTTGTGGTGTTTATTGTACAATTTTTTGCATATGTAGTTCCCTTAATATGTTGCGCATTCTTCAGTTTTTTTAATTTCAATTTGATTTCATTCATCCCAGTATTTCCTCCTAGGCTACTGTTGCATTATGAGAACTCTTCTTGATCAATTAGAGAAAAAAATTCAATAAAAATTAAGTGGAAAAAGAAAGACCTGAATGATATGCTTATTTTAGCCATCTCCGTGTAATGTTGATTTTATATTATCTCTGCTTCAAGTGTTATTGGACAATTTTGTTGCACAACTGGTCTCTAAATATAAGGTATTTTATCAAAATTTTAATTTCATTTTGACTACATTCAGGTCATTGTTTGCTCCGAGCTTACTGTGCATCATAAGAACTCTTCTTGACCAAACTCGACAAGATGATATGCGTATTCTGGGTTGTCTTGTTCTTGTTGACTTTCTTAATAGCCAGGTAAATTTCAAGTCAAAACATTTCTTGATGAATTGAACTTTAAATTATTTTATCCTACTAAATGTTTGTATGATAGGTGGACAGCACATATATGTTCAACTTAGAAGGTCTCATACCAAAACTTTGTCAACTTGGTCAAGAAGTAGGAGGAGATGATAGGGTGCTCCGTTTGCGTGCTGCAGGGTTGCAAGCTCTTGCTTCCATGGTATAATATGTTGCAATCTAGATTTTGTCACCTTGCTTTTAGCCTGTTTCTATTATTAATACACATGTTTTTCTCTGGAAAGTTTACCCTTAGCCAAATGTCTACTCCATGCTCTGAAATCTCAGTATTGGTATCGGCCATAGGATTTTTGTATTAGAATCGACAATATTGGCAGTTTTATCTCGTTGTATGGGCAATATCGGATATTGTTTAAGATATATTGGGTTATATAGACACTATTGCTATCAGGCCAAAATGTCGATATGAGGCAACATCTCAAACCTTGGTCTATTCAGTGCTAATCTAGGAGCTCCCATAATCATTTTTCTCAATAAATTAATTGAGTACAAATATTAAGAATAGAATGCAGTATACTCAGGCATATGCCCACATAAAACAGGGGCCATAAATGTTAAAATTGGATAAATTATCCTCTTGTTTTCCTTGATTTATTTAAGGTTTAAGGGTATAATGCAGATAGTACTTCTGGTTTAAAATATTCCTAAATTAAACTTCACAACAACAACCCAAAAAAAAAAAAAAAAAGACAACAACACACAAACACCCAAACAAGAAAAAAAAACCTCCATGTCTACTCCAGGAGTATACACAGTTTGAAAACCATTAAAAAGTTGGTACGAGTCTTGTGAGTGGAACCCCCCCCTCCCCCTCCAATAAAATAGAATTAAAAAAAAAAAAAGAACAAAAAGGCCCTTCCTCCTAAAATTCCTTCCCCCTGATCAGGAACAAACTCGGTTCAAAACCATCATGAAGGATGAGTCTTTATAAAGCTTATATGGGGTCCTTGTGTCATGTTGTGATCAGACTTTTAACAGTTTCCAACTGGTATACTCCCCGGAAATAGAACAGAGTATTAAATCAGGAATTATTTGAGTGAATGATGTTAGTACCGGGGTGCTATCTTCAATGTTATAGAATGGTGCATTTATTGAAATAATATGAAATACCTATTTGCCTTTAGCATTAGGACCTCATGTTTCATTGATGCAACTCTTCTGAAGTTGTTACAGTAAGAGTTGTATTTGACACAAAGTTTCAATTATTAAGCATTCTAAAAAAAAACTTGGTTGCTGTTAGCTTGCTCAGGATAAGAGTGCAACTACCTTGTTTAGGGAACCCGGGGTTCTAGGGCCTATTTTCTCTGTGAAGTTATGTTTTAAAGTGGTTTTCATTTCTCTTTTTATCTTTTATTGTCCAGGTGCATTTCATGGGAGAGTTCTCGCATATCTCGATGGATTTTGATGAGGTAAATTCTACTTGTTGTCTTACTCTGATTATCTCAGCAGGAATTCAAAATGCTTATTTTTGTTTCATAAAACCTTCCATCTTCATGTTTATTTTTTTCTCACCTCTCAGCGCTGACGTGCTGATGTTTGTATTGAAGCTTGTAAGTGATTGGTTGATAGGAAAATATGCATACAGATAAGATCGTTATGCAGAACCAATTTGCAATTGTATTATGCTGACTAGGGATAATCAGATTTAGGTGATTAGTGTTCTGATTTGCGAATCTTTTGCAGAATACTGTGTATTCTTCTTTATAAAATAAATAAATACAAAAAGGAAAAATGTCAAAAATTTAACAAATAAGACTTATTTAGTTTGTTTCTTTGTTAAGACACAAACTTGATTCCATTTAATCCCTAATAAAAGAAGAAAGTCAAAACCCATAACATTTTCTGCCACCAAAGATAAGAAGGTGGTAAAACTCGACCATATCTTGATTTGAACATGGAAAATAATGCAGAAGATATTATTCCATTGCTGGAGACTCAATAGGGATTGAACATGATTTTATTATTATCTCAGTTCCCAAAGAGATTGGCAGTGAAAAGGCATATTCCTCCATGTTTACATGCCTAATTCAAACAAATTCAGATGCTGAAATCTTTATGCACATCGTTGAACAGAGCAAGACATCTTTTCTGCTAAATTTGATCCAGTAAAATTATTGTGGGCTCATGATTGATCTTCCTGGTACATCTGGCTGATCCTCTTCTCTTATTTCCTAAGCTAAAAGCGATTAATACACAAGGAGAATCAAGAAACCTTGCAAGCACGACTCAAACTCCTAATTGGACATCATCATCATCATCATCATCATGATATAAGCCTTAACTTAGGTGGGCTATGGAGTGTGACTCAAGGTTGAGAAGATCCAATGATATGAATTGATCAACTTTTTACGACTAGCAGTTGTCAAGTAGATAAACCTTCTTTCCACCCTTCAGCTTAAGCTCATGTCACGAAGGAGCAAAAGCTATGTAGCCTAGGTGGCTGGTAGATTCCCCTAGACTCCTAGGTATAATTAATAGCTCAAAACAAATATGTAGAAAAACCCTTGGAACAAAACCTAATTGCATCTATCTCTATAAATCAAAATGAAACCAGGTCGCAACAGATGAGAAAAAGGCTCAATTTGATTTGACCTATAAATAGTCACACAAACTAACTGTTATGATTGCATCAGACATTGGGAGAGAAAGTTTGAGGTCTAATCCTCATACTCTGATATATATATATATATATATATATATATATATATATATATATATATATATATATATATATATATATATATATAATAGTCAATACATAGTGCTTCTAATCTCACAGGCAATTTGGGACTTTACCCAATAAACCAATACATAATCTCTCGCTCAACATTCCCCTCAAGCTAGAGCATATATATCATACATGCCCAGCTTGTCACAAATAAAATCTACTCTAGTTATACCAAGTGGTATAGTACGAAGATCTGCTAACTAGTGTCCTGATGTTTCATGCTTCGCCAAAATGATTTTTTTTCTCTAGCTTCTTACAGACTATATGACAATCAACCTCAATGTGTCTGGTTCTTTCATGGAACACATCAACAATGTGTATTGCTGCCTTGTCGCCATATAGTCTCATGGGATACTCTTGGGGAAAACCAATCTCTATGGATAAATCTCTGTCCTGATCAGCTCTAATGTCACATTTTTCATCGCCCTGTACTCTGACTTTGCACTAGATCAAGAGACCACACTCCGCTTGTTGCTTTTCCATGACACAAGATTTCTCCAAGAAAGACAATATTCTGTGGTCGATTTCCTATCAAAAAGACACCCTACCTAGTCTGTTTCGGAGAAAACCTGCTACTCGGGTGTGTCCATGATCTGAATAAAGAAGCCCTCTCCTTGAAGTTTTATTCAGATACTTCAAAATTCTCGTTACTGCCTCCAAGTGGGTAGTCATCGGTGCTGATAAAAACTGACTTCACATGCTCACTGTGAATGTGATGTCTGATTTGGTCATCGTTAGGTAGTTTAGTTTCTCACCAATCTCTTGTATCTCTCAACATCTTTAAGAAGCTCCTCCTGATCTGATAGCAACTTCATGTTTACATATATCGGAGAATCAATACTCCTGCATCCTAGCATCCTAACCTCTGAAAGCAAGTCAAGTACATACTTCTTCTGTGACAGAAGAATGTTCTTGGCCCTGGCCACCTCAATGTCTAAGAAGTACTTCAGGGAATCAAGATCCTTGGTCTGCAAGTGCTTCTGTAAGTACACTTCAGGCTATCAATCTCCTCTGTGTCATCTCCTGTGATCACAATATCATTCACACATACAACCAGCAAAATCCTCTTCCCATCATGTATCGACCAAAATATAGAGTGGTTTTTTTTTTTTGCGCGATATAGACTAAACTCCTAAATCATTGATGCAAAGAGCTTAAATCAGGCACTCGGAGACTGTTTCAGATTGTAGACAATGTAGATTAACTTTCAACTGCAATCCTTCTTCGCACACTCCCTATGAGCAACAAAGCTTGCTGGTTGTTCCATGTAAACCTCCTTATCAACAATACCACTGAAAAAAGCATTCTTGATGTCTAACTGATGAAGTGGCCACTGATATATTGTTGCTAATGACACAATGACTTACGCAGATGTCATCTTCGCTACCGGGGAGAAGGTATCCACATAATCCAGTCCATACACCTGTAAGTATTCTTTGGCAATCAATCTAGTCTTTAAGCGAGCCAGAGACCCATCGGGGTTTAACTTGACAGTGTAAACTCACTTGCATCTGACGGCTTTCTTCCCTGGTAGAAGTATGAGCAACTCCCAAGTGCCATTCTGCTCTAAGTTCGTTATCTCATGCACCGCCTGAGTCTAACCTAGAATAGACAGTGTTTCTAATACATTCTTGAGAACTGAGCATAAGTCCAAAGAAATAAATGAACGAAAAGATGGAAAATGAGAGTAATAGACGAAATTAGGGATAGAATGCTGAGTACAATTACGTTTTCTTTTCAAAATGCAATGAAAAATCATCAAAAGTAGAAGTACTAGGTATTTGAGCAGTGATAGTCTCACTTGATTGTTGCGCATGACTAGGTATTGAGACTGGCACTGGCGCTGGCAAATGAGGAGTTGTTCGTCATGTATAGGTCTGAATCGGATTCTAAAATCGAAGTGAATTTTTACTAGTCATATTTTTAAATATTGACTTACCACTATTGATCAATGTCTCCTAATAGAATAGGTAATCATAGTCACCTTCTGACGCCAAAGAAGCGGGAGATGTAAAAATCTCAAGTTTAGACTCGAAAAAAGTTACATGTGCAGGCAAGATATATCGGCTTATATAAGGACAAAAACATTTATAATCTTTCTGAGTTCTAAAGTAATTAAGAAAATTTCCTTTAAGAGACCTAATAATCAAGTTTTGTCTTATGAGGACTATGATTATGGACAAAACAGAGACCCAAAAATCTTAGGAGGTAAAGGGAACAAATCAATATCGAGGTACATGATGGAATATGAGATTTTATGTTGCAATACAAAGGATATCATTCGATTTATCAAGTAACAAGCAATTAAAATGGGCTCACCCTAAAATTGTTTGGTACCTGTCTATGAAATAGAAGAGTCCTAGTAATGTGAAGAATGTGCCTATTCTTATGTTCAACTACTCTATTCTGTTGAGGAGTGTAAAAGTAAGAGGATTAATGTAATATTCTATTTTGTTTCAAAATCTATCTAAAGTTGTCCAGATATCTTTAGCATTATCAGATCTCAAATTTTAATATAAGAGAGTTAAATTGATTCTTTAGTTCTGAATAAAAGACTTTAAATCTGAAAAACACCTCAAAACAAGATTTTAGCAGATATAGTTATGTGACTCGAGAATAATTATCCACAAAGTTAACAAAATATCTAAATCCCAGTTTTAAAGGTTGTGGACATGGATCTCATACATTAGAATATATTAAATCAAATGGCTTATAAGCTCTTTTATTGACCCGATTAGGGTAAGACACGATAGCGCTTTTCTAGCTGACAAGACTCACATTTTAAGGATGAAACTTGACCTAAATCAGGAATAAAAAGTTTTAGTGTAAGTAGAGAAATGTGACTTAACCGACAGTGGTAGTTCAATGTTGAATAAGTGCTGATGCAGGCCATCCAATCGGATGTCAACTCTAACTCATACGGTCCGTGGAACGTTCACATCCTGTGCCAATCGTTTTTCCCGTCCCAAGCTGCTAAAATACATAATGCGTCAGAAAAATGTCATTGTACAATTTAAAGCCTTGGTAATCTTAGTTACTAATAATAAATTGTAAGGAAACCGAGGTAAATAGAAAACAAACGATAAAAAAGAGTGAGGGTGGTAGCGACAGTACCAATACCCTGGATCGATGTGCGGGAGCCATCTACCAATTCTAAAGAGTAGTATGAGGTAGGATTAAACATGGCATAATATCTCGGTTCTCAGTTATGTGGCCAATAGTTTCTGAATATATAACCCAAATATGTGACATAGACGATTTAAGATGAGATATAAGAGTATCTATTTGAGCTAGAGTGGTAGAGAGATAACAAGCTTTCATTCTGATTTGGGATTAGCATCATCTATTTTCTGTTTGATTTTATATAAAGGCACCTGAGATGACCTCTATACTCAAGTTTTAGACAAGCTTTCATTCTCAAATCTCTTGTGCAAGTTTCGAGCTTTCAAATATCAAATCATTCTCTATTTCTCTCTCACACATTTCTTGAGCCTCTAAATCTTTACCCTGAGCTATAGGAAAGTGTACCGAGAGTGTTTGTGATCTTGTGAATGTCACCAAGTGTTGTAATCCTTATTCTTTGAGAGTCCCTCTTGAAAAGAGGGTTGTGCGTTGGAGTCATGGTTCACAGTCGCGGTCTCGGCCGCCGACTCGGCGGGCACTGAGACGGATCGGTCTCGGTGACTCGGATCGGTATCGGACGATACGCGCAAAACGCTACATAGAAAGCTAAAAAATACTGAAAAATCACGATAAATCTTAAAAAAATGTAGACATCCATATTCATGTATCACATGTTCAAAATATTCACCTAGCACACTAAACATAAAGCGAAGTATAATACACGCGTCGTCGGTAGAAGCATATCAAAATACATGCACAATATAGTAAATTGAACAAACTACATTCATAAATACATGCTAATGTAGTTATTTCCACATTGAATTGCGATGAGGCACAATATTATCATCATAATGCCGAATCGACCGAGTCAATTCCGATTCTCGGACTAGTCAGTCTCCTCTGAGTTGAGTCGATCGACTCGTGACTCGGACTCGTCTCGGAGTGGGCCGAGACGGATACGACTCGGCCGACTCGTCTCCGACTCGGCCGAGTCTTTGAACCATGGTTGGAGTTGTGGCTCCAGATTTGTGGGATCAAGTGAAATTGTAATCAAGTGAAGTATAGTGAAAATCCTTCATCATGGTGAAAGCAGGGAGTAGATCAAGTGATCGAACCTCGAGAACAATTCCTCGCGTTTGCGATTGACTTGCGTTTGATCTCTCTTTCTCTCTCTTTTATTACTTGATTTATAATTGTTATTTGCTCCATTATTCTTGTGATTATTAGATATTGTTTAAGTGTTTGTACTCACTTAATCAAGAAAGCAATTGAGCACCTCAACTCTTAATTAAGAGGAATCTTGAGGAGAAGTTCAGAGCCCTTCACGGAGTATATGCTTCATTTCTTAGCCATTGGTTTACTATCAGTTATAATAGTTTTTTATTATTTTTTATTTCATCAATTAGATTAACATATCACCTATTCACCCTCCCTCTTGGAGTACATGTTTGAGCTAAAGTGGTAGAGAGATAACAAGCTTTCATTCTGTTTGATTATATGTAGAGGCGCCTGAGATGACCTCTATACTCAATGTCGGCGTTGAAGACGGAGGAGACGTTGATGCTTATGCTCCTGCTGATGCCAAGTCAAAGAAGGCGAAGATGGAGATTGATCGCCGAGGGAAGGGGATGACGTGGCAGTGGCTGGAGCCCAGTAGGAGAAAAGGAGGAAGAAGTAGAAGGTGAGGGGAGGTAGAACTAGGGTTATGGTAGTTTGAAGAAGATGAACATGGTTGTTAGGGATTTTCAGCTGAATTTCAGCCGAATTTTGAACAGTAAATTTCTTTAGGAGAGAGGGATTAAGGTTAGGGTTTTAGGATTAGGGTTCAGGTTTTTTAAGTGGCTTTGATACTGTGTTATGATTGCATCAGAGATTGGGAGAGAAAGAGTTGAGGTCTAAGCCTCATACTCTGATCTCTCTATATATATAATAGTCAATACATAGTACTTCTAGTCTCACAGGTAATGTGGGAGTAACCCCAATAATATATCTCTCTCTCTCAACACTAACCTAACTATTTGAGCAAAAAGTAGCCGGGCTAGCAGGGGTTGTGCCTAGGGGTGTCAAGTGGGTCGGGCCGACAACCCGCACGGGCACTGCTCGGGTAGGACCCGGGCCAGGCTAAGCCCTGGGCTGGACCCGGGTCCGCCAAAGGCGGCCACGGTTCGCCCGAGCCGTGCCAGGCCCGGGTTTGGCCCGAAAATTCCCAGCGACTATATGGTCGTTGGGTGCCAGGCGTGGCCTGACCTGGACAAACCCAACGGCTATTATAGCCGTTAGGGGCGGGGGGTTTGCAATTTTTTTTTGCAAATACCCCCCAACGGGTATATGGTGAGTTTGGTGACATTTTTGCAAAAAAAATTGCAAAAATATACTTCTCTTTTCCTCTATAAATAATTCATCTTTCCTACTCCATATCATCACAACAAAAATCTCTTAAATCTTCAAACAATTTCTAAAATTCTTAAGTACTCAAGCTCTACAAGCTCTCTTTACAAGTTCTGAAGTCGACAAGCTCTCAAGCCTCAAGTCCTCAAACTTTACAAGCTTTCAATCTGGTATTTATATTCTTGTAAAATTAGAAACTAGTAAAAAATGGATGCCAATTCTTCATCAGTTGGATCTAGTCAAGCTTCTGGTTTTAGATTTGATGATTTAGTAATGAACAGTGAGAAGCCCTAAATTTGCCACTAGACGACACTCCACAAATTTCATTCACACAATACACAGATTTTAATATTTTTTCTGATATACCTAGCATTGTTCCTCATATAGCTATTAGTTTTCCCAATGTATCAACTACCTCTACAAATCTTAAATCTGGAGTTTGAAAATATTTTGATAAAGTAACTGTTGATGGAGCTAGGAGGTCTCAATATAAGTTGTATTCAGATGTTTCATATGTTTCCCCAAAAATGCGAGAACTGACCCACTTGCCTGACATATTAAGAGTAAACACCCTGAACACAACCACAACAAACCCAAATTAGCACTTTGGGTGGCACAATAGACTTTTTACTTATAATCGTGCAACAGGTAAAACATTTAACTAAATATCTTATTCGGTCTGAACAGCCTTTTAGTATAGCTGAAGACGATGCATTTACAGATTATATTAGAATTACTCATAATTCGGATTATGAGCCGGTCAGTAGGAACACTATAAGATCAGAAATGTTTAGAATATTTGAAATGATGTTCTAAATATCAGCCGACATTTTGAAATTTCGGCTGAAATGTCGGGAAATTCATGTGGCTGACATGAAATCAACTACCCTATTTCAAATTTCAAAATGGGATTAATGTCGCTGAAATTTCGGCGAATTTCAAAAATTTCAGCCGATTTTTAGGTTCCAATATTGGCCTAAATTGACATTTCATTTTGTTTTATTTTTTTGGGGGTTTCAACCCATTAACCCAACCCGACCTTATTTTATAAGAGAAGAGAAGGAATTACGGCTCGTTCGTAGCCCTAATTTCATCGCGCAAGAGAGAAACGAGGAGGCTAGAGAGAGATACGAGCTCGACTGACTTCCGACGAGGCTTCTACGACCTTCATCGACTTCAACGCGTCTCCACGAGCCCCGACGACCTTCAGCGAGCTTCAATTAACCTCCGACGACCTTCATCGAGTCTCCACGAGTCCTGGCGAGAACCTAAGAAGCCCTGCCAAGCCCGACGAGCACCGCCAGCCTCGACGAGGTCCCGCTGAGCTCCGCAGCCCCACGAGAAACCCAGGAGACGAGGACCCAGGAAACCCTACAAGCTCCGATGAGCCCCATTGTCTCTCTCCTCCTTCATCGTAGATTCCGCTTCAGCGAGCTCTCGGATTTGGTGACTCCTCACGAATCTCAAAGGCGAGTTCTCTTCCTCATTTTTTTCTACTTAAAATTACTCGCTCAATCCTAATTTGATTCACATCGTTAAATCTTTGGGTAATTTATTTGAATTAGGTCGCACCATTAACTGATTCTCGCTCGTGAATGAATACTTAACTATAATCTATAAGGCTTTGACATTTTGTTGATGTTAATGTTAGTAGTTAATCATCATGAAGCCTTTTGAGATATTTTTGAATTTTTTTGGAAGCTGACTATGTTTATTAGATGTGATTAAATAAAATTATTGCTAGCATAACTTATTAATTATACATATAGAGATATCATATATGTGATATTTTAGGACATTTATGACATTTAGGATATACTATAATATATATATACATATACACACACACACACACATATATATATATATTTGACCTCTGAAATTGAGCAAATATCCACGAACTTTTCCCGATATCCGCAATCCGACTTTATATTTTGCCTTCTAACATTAGGCCAACATCTGACATTTAGAACATTGATTTGAAGAACAAAACAAATATTAATTGCAGTTTTATCATCTTTGCCACATAAATTTGCACTCACTTCTGATTGTTGGGAAGCCCTTAACAGCTACCATTATATTGTTATTATTACGCATTTTATTGATTCTGATTGTGTTTTAAATAAAAGAATTATCGGTTTTAAAAATTTTCTTCACCTCATAATGCTTTAAATCATCGTAAGGTTATAATGTGTGTTGTTAGACAATAAAAAAATTGATTCTAAAATTTTTACTATTTTATTTGATAATGCTAGCGAAAATACTGCAGCAATTTAGATTTTAAAAAATTATTTAAAACCCGTTTTGAATGGAATTTTTTTCATATTTGATGCTTTTGTCATATTTAACTGGTGTGTACAAGATGGTTTGAAATTAATGATTATATTTAAATTAAGGGATATTATTATATTTATTAAAAGTAGCGGCCCCAAGAAGACAAACCTTCAGATACATTTTTTCGGACTTAGGGTTATTTGCAAAAAAAATATCTGAAGATGTAAGAACTCGTTAGAACTCAACATATAATATGTTAAGTAAAGCGATTCCTTACAAGGGCAATAAATAAGTTCATAACTGTTTAGAACTCAACATTTTTGTAGAATTGCTTAACTGTTTTATTTCTGATGAGGAATGAAAATTTTGTGAATGGATTTGTGATTTTTAAAAAGATTTGAAAGAATAACAAAAATTTTTTCTGGTATTTATTGTCCAACAATAAGTTTAGTATTTTATGAGTTAACTGAAATAAGTGAAATATTTTTTCAATGTAGAAATAATGATTCTGTTAGAGATATTATTGCTCCCATGGAGAAAAAATTAATAAATAATTTAAAGATTTTTTTATTTTTATTTTGCTGCTATTATGGATCCTAAGATTAAATTTAATGGATGTAAATTTTTACTTGAAAATTTTTATGAAATGATGGACTATGAGGATATTCCTACCCTAATGTGGGCAGATATTGATTCTTCTATAAATAAGTTGTATGATTTTTATGAAACTACTTATGTAATTAAACAATCTTCTTCTTCTCAAACTTCTTCAACAATTACGAGTAGAAGTTCATTATTTTCTGGCCTTCAATCGGCTTCCAAAAATTTAGAATTTCTGATTCTTTAAATGAACTTTATTATATCCAACATGCTGTAACTCTTGAAATCGATCCAAACTCAGGATTTGATAATTTGATATTTTGGTATAGTGAAAATCACAGGCATCAACTTATCATATGCTTTTCATCATGACACGTGATTTACTAACTCCTTCGGCATTTACAGTGGCATCGAAGTCTGCTTTTAGAACAAGTTGTCAAGTGTTGATTATTCGATGAACCGTTTGGCGTCGAATGTAATCGTGACCATATGTGAGAAGAATTGGTTAGATGCGAAAAGAGGAGTCAAAATAAAACAATTGAAGATCTCATGGAAGATTCTCTAGAAGACTCCCCAAAAGATGAATGAAGACTTTATTTTTTTATTTATGAATGATAATTGTATGAAGACTTGTACTTTTTTATATATGAATGATAAATTTAAAAAAATTAATTTATACTTCAATTATATTTGTATCCATTATTCATTTTATTGGATCATTAATAAAAAAAATTACATTTTCATTTCACAACTTTTAATTTCCTTTAGCAATTTTTTCACAACTTGAATTAGTAATTTTTTATATTTTTTTAGAATTTTTAAGAGTTTTTTTATTTTTTTGATTCTTTTAATAAGGCTGGGCCGGGCTGGCCTGGGTCTGGGTCACCCGGGTCGTGTGGCTATCTTCTCCCACCAATATTGAGCAAATCCAGGCAGTGCATGAACTTGCAAGCGTGAACCGGCTTGGTCAATGTATGTGTTGGATTGTCAGTTGTACCAATCTTCTTCACCTTATTCCTCTTTTCAGTACGATAAAGTGATACCTCACATTGACGTGCTTCTTGTCATGAAAGACCTGATCCTTTGATAAACATATAGCACTCTATCATAGAATACTATAGCTTTCTCCTTTCGTAGTCCAACATCATTAACTAACCCTTTTAACTAGATACCTTCCTTAGCTGCTTTTGTCAGTATCATATATTCTGCCTTGTGTAGATAATGCAACTGAATACTATAATGAAGCCTTCCGACTGAAGACAAAACCTTCGAAAGTGAAAACATAACCAGATAATGATTTTCTCCCATCAAGATCTTCAATATAATCCAAATCTAACTAACATGTCACATCTAAAACCGTATCCCTCCTCCATTAATAAGGCCACCATCTGTTGTTCCTTTAAGATTTCAAAATATACATCTCACTGCTTCTCAGTGCGTCCTTCCGGGTTGTACCATGTACCTACTTACCATGCTAACCGCATGTGCAATATCTGGTCTAGTGCACACCGTAGCGTCCGTCAAACTCCCTACGACAGTAGCATACAGGACTCAAGACATGTACTCTCATTCTGCTTCTAACTGGGTGCAAGATGAGCTGAAAGACAAAAATGAGCTGCCAATGGAGTACACAGGCTTCACATCTTTCTAGTACTTTCTGAATTTATCTCTTCTGTTACAAGAAAAGCTTTCGCTGTTTGCGTTCCCTGTCTATCTCCATCTCCAAATCTTGTGAGGTGCCTCAAGATCCTTCGTATCAAACTTGCTATTTAAGAGTACCTTCAATTCCTGAATATCTACCGTGTCTTAACAAAACAAGGCATTTGTGTGTGTGGCACACGCTAACAAAAAGTTGTATGTGTGCGTGCCCGTGTTGTGTGCCTAGCCAAGAGTAATAATGCTACTTTTTTTCATCTCTGGTATCGTGGTCAAGAAGTACTGATTGATAGATCATATTGTTTATTGAGCGGCTTGTAATGACAAGTTAGTGAAAATGTTATGAATCTATCTTTCCTTTCCTTCACAAATTGCCTTCGCCCCCCCCCCCCCCCCCCCCCCCCCCCCCGCTCATTCTCTTTCTTTCTTTTTCTCTTTCTCTTTCTCTTTCTCTTTTCCTATACTTCCTCTTGGATCCCACTGAATTTTCTCTTATTCGTTTTTGGCCAATCAAAACACAGAAATAAAGTGTGCACACATGTGGTCATGGGTGTGATATCTGGTACATGTGGACATGACTAGGAGTACTTGGAAACTGTGTCCCCAAAATTGTGGACTAGTGCCTCATTTTGTAAAACAGATAGTTTACACAGTGTTTTCAACTCTTCCTATACCGTCAAGACATTTTAATAATGTACTACTCACGATGCTTCTAAAATGAGTGTAATTTTTGCACCCATTAGTAGTGTCAGGAGCCCTAAAAGTGTTTGATGTAAAAGTCATGGGACTAGTAGGGTACGTAAGATGGACCCTTATATCATAGACTGGTGTGTTGCAGAGACTGTTGTATACTTCCTAGGCACTTCTGGGAACATTGTACCTCAATGTGTCTAATTTTATAATATATTTTATTTTCCATTCACTTTGCAGAACATTTTTTGACATTTCTCATAGTTTTGTTTGATAAGCATTGCATATATTACATATGAATTTTTCTCATTTTCACAACTAAGACTGTGACTTTGTGAAGAGGTCATTGGACTGGTGGTTTAGTACGTGCTGAGATCACACACACACACACACACACACACACACACACACCCCCAATGTGTGTGGAGAGATGTGCTTTTATACCTAACATTGAAAATCCTCCTTTATTGTAACACACAAACACATATAATAAGAAGTGAGATTATGTTAAATTACTAACATCTATTCCTTTAATATAAGAAGTGATACTATGTTGCATTACTATGGGGAGATGAAGCACCAATACACCTATTTGGCTATTTCCTTTACAGAGGTATGCGGGTAAATATTTGAGAGGCTAATTTATAATTGTTTTAACATCATATACAAGTAAGTTATCCAAAAAAAAAAAAAAATGTTTGTTAAATGACAATTAAACTATGGAAATATATACTTATTTTATATCCATAATCAGTTTAGTTGCGCCTTATCCTACTTTTAAGGATTTGTCAAGTCAGTCTGTCCGTGCCCTCAGTGTCTAAGCTCTGTAAGCTTTGTAGTTACCATCAGCTTATGCTGGGTTTGGGAAACAAGAAGAAAATACTCTGTATTTTTGGAGTTACGGCATAACTGATCTGTTTGCATTGGCAAATACATTCTCCATCAACACAATTGCCACAGTGAAAAAGGTTTAAAGTTGATGCAGAACCAATCTGCTCTTATATGGGAACGATGCTCGAAAAAATGAGATCAATGAAAATGAAGAACTTACAGACATTAGATCAGTGCCTTGATCTTCTGGCATCAATAATTGAGTGTCCTTTACTTGGTTTGTATTCTGCATGTTTTGGAGATCTTTAACTGTTATTCTTAATTTACTTAAAAAAATCAAAAACAGCTGCTGAGCACTGCTGAGGTCTAATTGAAATCAGCTACTTAAAATTTCCTTGAAAGGAAGAAACTTATCTATGTCCATCTGTATCTGCTTTGTTTTCTTTAATCATCACCCTATTCTATTGTTGGTTTCTCTCCATTCTGATTGAGTTATTTTTTATTTTTGATTCAACAGATAGTCTCTGTGACCTTGGAAAATTATGAGGTCAATCAAATTTTCCCAGAAAATGGAAAGCATGGGCAATATAATCAACACCAGAATCCCTGGGGGGGAGGAGTTCACAAAAAGGAAGACCCTGTCTCATCCTTCCAGGCCTCACTTGAGAAGGTTTCATCCTTACAGAACACTAATAGTGTTGAATTATTTGCCCGAGTGTAAGAACTTATCGCATCAATCCAGTTTTGAGTACCTCTCACTTGACTTTCTTCACAACTCCAGTCTACTCTATTTGTAATCAGGGATACAACCAAAAGCCCACCATATTGGGCGAGAGTTTGCTTGCACAATATGGCTAAACTTGCTAAGGAGGCAACTACCGTGAGGCGTGTCTTGGAGCCCTTATTTCGTAACTTCGACGATGAAAACTTTTGGTCTCCTGAGAAGGAAATTGCTTATGCTATTCTTTCTGAAATGCAGGTCTTAATGGAGAAGTCAGGTGAAGTGGTGTTTGGTACTTTCCATGTTTAGATTTAAATGTGGGTTCAATACAAATTTCCTCATAACACTTGAGTCAATTTGGTTAATTTTCTGTTTATTTTCCAGGACAAAATAGCCATTTGTTGTTATCTCTCATGATCAAGCACTTAGATCACAAGAATGTCACCAAACAGCCTGACATGCAGATCGACATTGTTCATGTTGCAACACGTCTTGCTCGGCATGCAAAGTTGCAAGCTTCATTAGCTATAATTACTACAATTAATGACTTGGTGAGGCATTTGCGAAAATGCTTGCAATGTTCCATTGAAGCATCAAGCCCAGGCAACATCAATAAATGGAACTCGGCTCTTCATTCGGCCATTGAGGAATGCCTCTTGGAATTGGCAAATAAGGTTAGATATTGATTTTAACTTATTTACATATACACTAACATGGAAGTAGATACCTTATCTGTAAATTGGACTTTTTATCAAAGATATGATTGCAGGTGATGTTTGATTTGAATTGAGGGATTTCTGATGAGACTCTTCCTGAGAGTAATTATTGTAAAATGGAGTCACCATATCACATTATTTTTTCACCATATTCTCAGTATTTGGAAGTGTGTACATATGAAAGAGATTGAATATATTCTACTTTTGACATTCTATGCAAATGGAAAAACTAATATCTTGAACTAGGTAGGTGATGTGGGACCTATTCTTGATATGATGGCTGTCGTACTGGAGAACATATCTTCTAATGCTATTGTTGCCAGAACAACTGTTTCCTCCGTCTTCCGTACAGCACAAATAACAGCTCACATCCCTAATTTATCATACCACAAAAAGGCACGTCTTTCTACCCATTTTTTATCATTGTCAGTCACGTACAAAAGGCTACTATTAAGGCAGTAGGAAATATATGCCCTGTACTAAGTAGGTCACTCAATTTTTATTGTATATTGCAGGCTTTTCCAGAAGGTTTATTTCACCAACTTCTTTTAGCGATGGCACACCCAGACCATGAAACAAGAGTTGGCTCTCATCGTGTTTTTTATGCCATTCTTTTTCCCTCTATGGTTTGTCCTTGGTCAGTTCCTCTTGTTCCAAGTGCATCAAAGGGATATGATGCACAGGAAACACTCTTGGTAGCCCTCTCAGGCTTCTCTTCTGGGGCCATGTTGGAGAAGATGCGGAAGGAGAGCGGTTCAGATGCTTCTGTTAGAGGAATGGAAGAAGATGATAAGCAACCTGCTGTTCACTCATCTCATATTGAGCCCCATGGAATAAAAAATTCTCCCTCCTTCACAAATTTTGATGGAAGAGCTGTTACAGAATCTGGAAAGGAAGTACGGAGTGTTGAATTATTGGCTGCATTTGAAATTATTTTTTTTTTTTTTCCATTCTTTATTGGCAAATATATTAGGATTTATCATATCTACCTCTCCAGGAGTTGGCATCTATGAGATTGAGCAGTCATCAAGTGAGTCTTCTGCTCTCATCAATTTGGGCACAAGCAACATCACAGGAGAATACCCCAACAAATTACGAGGCAATGGCACATACATACAATCTTGCTTTATCATTTTCTCAAACAAAAGTGAGTTTTTTTTGGCATCTGGCTGTTTGTACAATTAACTATTCTATTATACTTCTCTTGAGCAAGTCTCCATTGCGAACCTGGTAGCACTGGCTCACGCTTATACCTTGTTGGGAATATTAGCACCATAACACTCTTAGATATTTGTTGGAATTTAACTGCAAATTTTTATTCTCTCTCACTTTTAATTCATACAATAAAATTTATTTTATATTTTTTCATTACCAATGTGTTGAGTTCCTCTTTTCTATATCAGAGTTAAAAAGCGCGCTGGAACCCAGCCTTGGAGCCTGATGTCATATTGTGTTATGGAGTCATGTCAATTCTTTGCCATGTTAATAGTTTTGCTTATCATTACCTTCTTCTTTACAAGACATTTATATTACACTAGAAGGCCTACTGCCTACCATCATGTTGGATGATGCTATCTCTTTGGAAGAGCTAAAGGCTTCCTCATACATAAATGGTTGATATGTAGCATATGCTTATATCTTGTATAGTTTGGGTGACATATGTCTGCATTCTTGCTCACACGAGCTTCACATCAATGAGAGAAGGAATTGTGTTTGTTAAGGTTCTATGGGATGAGACATGCATGTTGAGCTGTGTTTAGGTGTTGTCAGAAAAAAGTGAACTTGATGTAAACTTTAGTATCCTGGTACCAAGCATTCAATATGGATATTTTAAACTCTCTAGACCATCTTGGTATCTGTGCGTGAAATTTGAGAAGAAAGTCTTCCGTTAAGTGAGGTGTGAGTGAAGTGAGTGTGATATGCACCAGTGAAATTGTGGTATAAGATGATTAGCATCTAGGAATGCTTATGAATATTAATTTCTTCCTGCACATCACTCTCTGCTCACATGAACCTCAAAGAGAATATCACTGATAGTCAGAAGTGTGAACAGTGATGCTGGTTTGTGTGCTTCAAGTAGCCATTTCTAGACCTTCTTTTTCTGATTAATCATTCCAAGTTGGGTATGATCTGAAAAAGTGTGGTTGTGAATCTGAAGTTGCTGTTTCTTGAATTCTTTTACATTTATACCATGTTGAATTCTGTAAAGTGCATTATCTATATAATTTTACAGGCTATACATTTGTTTATATATTAGATATATTATTGGACAATAGTTGTTTCTCCTAGTATTCATTTGACAGTTGCGCATGTTTTTGACAGACATCCAGCCATGTGGCCCTTGCCCGTTGTTTTCAGTTGGCACTTTCTCTTAGAAGCATCTCTTGCAATCATGAAAGTAAGATTATTACTCTTATAATAAGTGCTGTTCTTCCAAGAATATTTAACTACAGCATCTTTCATCCACATGCTTCCAACTTCCATGATCATGTTTGAGGTCTGACCTGGTGTATGCATATTAACGTATACAAATCCATGGACCATCATGCTAGTCAATGTTCAGTTCATTTAATATTAAGAATCACATTAGGCCTATATGGTTTGGTTCATCAGGACCTCTAGGACATGCATCTGTTTGACCCACTCCTTTAGCATGCAGGTTTATAACCTGCTTTATGTTGCTGGTTTCCTAGCCATTGGCAGGTGATTATGAAAACTGATGCATAATGGAGAAGGGGCTCAGAAAGGGAGCATCATTGTGCGCGCGCGCGCGCACATGCATGGGAGACATACGGGCACATGCGAACACATGTAGCCAAAAAAAGGCACGTAGTTGCACATAACAGCATACTGAAAAATCTAATTGCAACATATATGTAGATAGAGTTCATACTTATTCATTGTGAACTAGTTCTCTTGCAAGTTCATAAAAATGATTCTACCATGACTTTTGAATACTTGAGGAAATTCATATTGTTATAAGTTGCCAAATTCTGTAATCCTGGCTTTGTCTCGTTTTTCCCAAGTCTTCAATAACTCGATTTCACCGGCACCATTTGGTCTGGTGAACTTTTCCCCGGCATTATCACATCCTGCAAGTCTATTCTTATATTTGAATTCGTGGAAGCTCATCTGCTAGTGTTTATTGTGTTACCCTTAAGGGCCTGTTTGGCTTTCAAGATTTCTAACTGTTTTTTTACTTTAAGCTTTAGTTAGAGGTTGCAAACTCTCCAGTTTTCTGAACTGTAGTTATATTAGTCAAATGATTTTGGTGTTAAAGAAAAATCCATTGAACTAAAGTTAAGGGCAACGTTTGGAGGTAACTACATGTAGTTTATACAAACACTAGCCAAACAGACTTCGGTTTGGTTTTTTAGAGTTAGAGAACTTAATTGTAGAAAACTACGCATTTGAAAACTTAACCTCAAAGCCAAACAAGCCCTACATAGTTGATGACATCTCTTTCCTGTTGTATTTGGTACGAAACATGCCTTTAATTGCGGAACCAAATTAAATGGTAAACATCCCTCAAATTTCATTTCCCACTAGATGGTGCTCGTAAAAAGCGGGCCAACAGATTTGGTAATCAGTTAGGAATACATTTATCACAAGAATGACTATATACTGAAAAGTATCTCATTCCTGGATTCTGCCCCTACTTTATTATACAGCTTCTATTAGAAAACTCAAACTTTGGTAAAGACTTGAGCATAACTGGTTGCTGAAAATTGCTTGGCAATTGGGATGCTATGTAACTTTTGTGAGTGAATCGTGTGGATAAGTCATCCCCTCTCTGCCCCAAGAAAATTCTATTCCCCCAATATGTCTGCTTCAGATCATTGACCGATTTCATCAAAGCAAGCGTTCCACCACCATCAAACCGTTGAGGATTCTATATGCTTTTAACATATTCGATGATGCTAACATCCCTCAAACATTAGTGATAATTTCTTCCTGAATCCATTTGTCTACTGAAAACAGAAGCTTATATGCAATACTTGGGACTTCTAGATTTGGCTTGGCCAGGTCGAAACTGAGACATTTGAACTTTTTGGCCATTTGGCACTTGGGTTTGGCAATTTTATTGAAAATATGAGAATTCAAGACGTAAAAAAATGAAAAGGAGTAGCATGATACAAGTTTAGGAAATTAATTTTATTATTACCTTGTGTTACAAGAATGTAGTGACATGATTTAAGAAAAGTGAAATAGATGGAATCAACTATGGTTTGTGTTAACTGTATACTAGATAATATGATGAAGTGTTTTAGAAAATCCCACGCTGTAAAGGCTTTTTTTTTTCATTTTTTTTTTTTTGGGTGGGGTGGGGGGGGGGGGGGGGGGGGGGGGGGGGGGGTGGGGGGGGGTAGTGGGAGCCACAGATTCAAGGCTTGACGCAAGCCAAATTTTTTTTTCATGGAGCTGTGCTCCCCAGCACACCCTGTTTTGATGGAAAAGAGGTAATAATGGTAGTGACTCTACTTTACTCTAAGTTGACTCCTCAGGTAACAACTCAAGGGGTTGACTTAATTATCATAGTGGAGCTTCCCAGTGGATGATACGCATTGTTCACCATGATCTGCATGTTTAAATAGTTGTGCATAAACAATCATGAGATCTGTATTTGTTCTTTTATTGATAAATTATTCATTTTACAACTACTTTATGCGTGGATAGGAGACATCAAAAGTGCACAATTTTTTTATAGACATTCATTTTAGGGCATTAGATAATCAGAATGGAGCGTGTTGGTCATATATTTGGATGGTCCACCATGAGATTTAGGCAGTAGGTGATGTTTAATGAAAGCACATCACCTTAGGAACACTTCAGCATCATGTGCTTGTGTAGGTTAGACAACATGCTTTTAGTCAATTCTAATAAAAGTAAATTTAACATTTTTTCCACCACAAAATTCAACAATGGCCTAGATATTATTCTCTCTGAAATTTTTTGGTCGGTCTATATCCCAGCGGCAAGTTAAATCTATTTTTCTAGATTTAGTGGAGTTTCGAGCTTGACTCTCTCTACTACACACACATACTTTTAATGTGGATGGATGTATATTTGTATATCCATTCATACATGCGTGTGTGGGTATGAGTGTAGGTATGTAGGTGGGAGAAGTGTTCCCTTGATGATTTGCTAAGTAACTAACTACCCTTATGAATCAGGCACCACGTTGACCATCCCAATGGATGATCTACACAATTTATCATGATATCCATACCCTAAAATAATTGTATACAAAAAAATCATGTGATAAACACTTTTTCACCTTCAATCAAATGGTCTTATATGTTTGTTTTATTGAAAAAACTTTTCATTTTGCAACCACTAGGTGCATGGTTAAAATTTATCAAAATTGTGTGATTCTTTGTAGACAAGTATTTTATAACATGGAGATCATGATAGACGGTCTGATTCATGCATTAAGAGTCCACTTTGAGATTTTAGGCTAACTACTTCATGAATCAGGCTAAAATTACAATGTTGACCATCCCAATGAATGATCTACACAATCTATCATAATGTGCATGCCCTAAAATAATTGTATACAAAAATCCATGTGATAAACACTTTTTCACCTCAATCAAATGGTCTTATTTGTTTGTTTTATTGAAAAACCTTTCATTTGTAACCACTTGGTGCATTGTTAAAATGTATCAAAATGGTGCTACTCTTTGTAGACAAGTATTTTATAACTTGGAGATCATGATAGACGGTGTGAATCATGCATTAGGAGTTCACTGTGAGATTTTAGGTTGACCTTAGATAAATAGGAGTCAGCCAAGGCTATTCAACCCATAAATATAATCGCTATAAAATACAACTATGGTATGAATTATGTGATTTGCCTAATACCTTTTTTCTTCAAATGCTAGTGTCACCATTTGCTCATGCACGTGTTATTGTTTTCTATTCTGTTTGTTGTTGCATTGTGATCAGTGTTTTAAATCTCGACCGATATACTACTATATCGGCCGAGATACCAGTATTTTATTCAAAACGATACGATAAGTGCAAAATTTTATCGGATATCATTTTGAACCGATATAGGCCGATATATAGCCACATGGCCGATATATCAGCTGATATCTGAGATGAAAATATCGCCCGTTAAATTGGCCTTTCGTTTTGTAATTCGGGTCGGCTCACAACTCACTAAGTTGGCTAAGGAAGATAAACCCTACCCGCTTCATTATATAAAATCAAACATAAAAAAAGCGAATCATAACCCGCTAATGAAGCGAGGGTCAACCCAACCCGCTTGTGTTACATAAAAAGAAAAAAAAGAAAACAGAAGAAAAAAGTAAAAGTTAATCCTACCTCTCTTTCGAGTTAGGGCACCGGCAAAATCCACCTCTCCGATTGCGATTGCCCTCGACGCCGCCCTCAATACTGGTTCTCTTTCCCTCTCTCCCCCAAATCGCTCCTCTCTCCCCGACGTATCTCTCTATTCTCTCGACAACGCCATCTCTCTTCTCCTTCTCGATGACGCCATCTCTTCTCTCTCTCGACACACCATCCTCTCTCCCAACGCATCTCCTTTCTGGACCCTCTCTCTCCATCTCTCTCTATCTCTATATATCTTTGTTTACATTTCTCTTTTCTCTGTTTCTATATCTCTCTCTCTTCTCGACGATTGCTCAAGTGTTTTGAAGGTTGAACATTCGGTTGATTTATCTCTTAACGTATTTGAGGAGTCTCTACAAAAATAAAGTCCCCTATGAGCCTTTGTTTATGTAGGCAATCACATGTATATTTTTCATCAGATGTGACGTCTGGTATTTAGTACCATATCACGATATATCACCCAGTGTTCGATATTCAGTATATAATTTTGCCGACAGATATATCGCAGATATCCGATATTTAAAACACTGATTGTGATCAAACTTTGAACATGTTTAACCATTGAGGTTATGGTCGGGTGGATCCTCTAACGATAGCCGGAGGTTTTTAGTGAGGAAGAAAATGCCTCTGTTTAGTTTCATAGTAAAGTTTCCTCATCCATATTTATAATGAGAAACAGAGTTTGATATTGTCAAAGTTGTTTGTGGCTGGGAAATTTCTGGAACAATATTGGAATCAGGAATATCCCAATATGAGACCCAAGTTACACCGGTAGAAATATCCAATATGAGACCCAAGGTTGCACTTGTGCAGTTAACGGGATATGGTAAGATATATACAGGTATGCAGATACTACAAATCCTAAAATTATTGGATACAGGTACATCGTGGATATGACGGTAATAAAATAGGCTTAAATTCAGAAAACTAACTGGACATTTCACATGATTTTAAAAAAGTACCAAAACTTCTTAAAATGCAATAAACACACACACACACGTGCCCGCTGGTCGCATGGTTCACAGTCGCGGTCTCGGCCGCCGACTCGGCGAGTATTGAGACGGATCGGTCTCGGCGACTTGGATCGGTCTCGGGCGATATGCGCAAAACGCTACACAAAAGCTCAAAAAATTCTGAAAAAATCACGAAAATCTTAAAAAAATGTGTACATCCACATTCATGTATCACATGTCTAAAATATATCACGTAGCACATTAAACATAAAGTGAAAGTATAAATACACGTGTCCTTGGTAGAACCATAATGTTGATATGATGTCATACTCAACATTTGCATATGACCTTCAAGACTATAAGTTTCTCTATCAGCACTATTGTTGCTCTCATTATTGTCATCATCACCACCACCGCCATCACCGTCATCATTGTCATCATTATCATCACCATTTTCACCATTATCACTACTAGAACTGGATAAAATCCTCACATCTTTACCACCACCATCATCATCTGCTTCTCTTATACCTCGGATGGGGGAGAGGGGGGAGAGATCGGAAACATGGAGAGAGATTGAGGGGGAGGGAAAAAGAGAGAGATTGAGGGGGAGGGAAAAGAGAGAGAGATTGAGGGGGAGGGAAAAGAGAGAGAGAGGGGGAGAGAGAAAAAGAGGGAGGGGGAGGAAAGAGACAGAGAGAGACAGGAGATGGAGAGGGGGGAGATGAAAAGAGCGGGTGAGAGGGAGGGGGGAGAGAGAAACAGAGGGAGGTAGAGGGAAAGAGAAAGAGAGGGAGGAACATCACCTGGGGTAAGAGAGGAGCGGCCGACGGCGATCGGGCGGCGGCAGAGTCCAGATCTGAGCGGCGACGATCGGGCAACGGCGGCGATCTTCAGATCTGAGCGAAAGAGGTAAGTTTCTTTTTTTTCTTTTTATTTTTTTCTTTATACCCATTCGTCACGGGTGAATATACGTTTCGAGCCGACTCGGCCGACTCGGCCGAGTCACGACCGATTCGGCCGTGAATCGGCTGAGTCGACCGAGTCAACTCCGATTTTTGGCCGACTCGTCTCCGACTCGGCTGAGTCGACCGACTTGTGACTCGGACTCGTCTCAAAGCGGGATAGACAGATACAACTCGGCCGACTCGTCTTTGACTCGGTTGAGTCTTTGAACCATGGCTGGTCGAGTGGCTATGGGGTTTATTGCTGTGGGCGTTGGTCGTGGTCTGGTCCTTTGTCTCAACGGAAATTTAAACATTTTGTTTCATCAACACACACACACACGGAGAGGGTTGGACTGCACATATACACAACACTCTCACACAGACATGATATAAGAAAATGCAAACATGTTATAATAATCATCTTATGAAAGCAATCTGAATCATAGCAACAAAATGCAAAACCAAAAAACTGTATACAAATGTAATTACTGATAATCAAATTAATTAAATCTTGCCTTGATAGCAAAACATAAAGTTGAACACTTTTGAGAGAAAAGGATATTCCCTAGATGCAAAAGCCCTAAAATTGTGAAATTAAGGCTTTCCAAAAAGATTATAATTTTTGCTTTATCACATCCATTGAGCCATTTTCATCATAAAATTTGTTGTCGTGGTTGGTGTCTTGGGTGGAGTTGCCATCATGGTTGGCATCAGCATCAGCATTATTAGAGAAGAACTTCAAACATGAGAAGAAGCCGGACAAAGGGAAGGAGCAATAAGGTTTACTTTACTTACATACTGTGGATAAAAACCGGATATAGCCCACACATGTCTGATGCTTTTGCAGACATATACGTGTAGAATACATGTATGTGGGGATTTGTGAGTGTATCCAAGCAACATAAATGAGACCTATGGTGAGTACTTTTATTGTTTTTCATCTTTTGTCTAAATATTTGTATGATGTCTTTCAAACAGATGCAAGATAGATCTGTGAGTGCATTTCAAGGTAATGCAAGATGGATGTTTAAGTACATATAGGTTTCCAACTGTTTCTAGGTTTGCCTTGTGAAGTAATTAATACTGAGTTTAATTATTATGCTTCCTGAAGAATTAGACCCAACCTGTGTTACGAATTTGAACAGGTTGCATACATAGAGATATACAGTGCAAAGTCTTGTGAATTGGGGATCACAGCTACTGATTATGATCAACATCCTAAAAACATATATTTACATAAATTCGTATTCTTTCACATAATGGATTAAGTCAACTTGTTACTGATGCCATTCTATATCACTTGAATTTTTATTTTATTTTTTGATAAAATATATCACTTGATTGATTGATAGAACTCTCAAATGAGGAGAATGAAAAAGACTTTTTCAGGCAGTTCTCTTTAAAGTCATAGTACCAGCTACTTTCCTGAACTTATAGGAGTGGACCTCAGGGTAGAACAACAGCTCGACGTACTATAATTATGCCATTAAGTGCTTGAGTTTTTCACATGATTTTGTTAAGTAATGACGAGTGGGGTCTCTGCATACATGGTAACATTTGAATCTTATTCTGTCCAGTTTACTCTGCCATTGATCAATGCTTGTTATTGCAGATTAGCTTTTTATAACTGGCAATCGTTTGCCTCTCTCTTCAACTTGTTATTGTTCTAACCTATAATTTGAAATGAAGGTTGCTTGCAGCCGTCTCATAGGAGGTCCCTGTATACCCTGGCATCTTCCATGCTTATATTTGCAGCGAGGCTGCAGATCTTCCACAGTTGATTTCTTCCATTAAAGCAGAGATGACAGAGAGAATGGTTTGTGACGTATAGCTCCCTGGTTATAGCTAAAAATTGAAATATGGATATCTCTAATACACAATGCAGCTTTGATGTTATATCGCAAGTGGCAAAGCATACAGATGAAATTTCTTTTTCATTTACAGGAATTTGTTTTTACTTAGTTATGTTGCTTTGGTGTGTAATAAATATTTGTATATGATGTGACAGGTTGATCCTTACCTTTGTCTGGTTGAAGACAGCAGGCTTCAGGCTATCTATGTATCAGCTTACTGTGAAAAGGAAGTTTATGGGTCTGAAGAAAATGAAGCTGTTGCATTGAGTTATCTCAAAGCAAGAGATAATGGAGAAAAAATTAAAGAAATGGTGATGTCGCACTTAACGCACAAATTCAAAAACTTACCAGAGGTGAAGTGTCTGACCATGCATGCATCTCTCTCTCTCTCTCTCTCTCTCTCTCTCTCTCTCCTCTCTCTCTCTCTCTCTCTTTCTCTCTCTCTTTGTGGGGGAGGGCCGTGTGTTTGGGTGTTGGGGGGAGAAGGGAGTTTGGGTCTATTTCCTAGTATCTTTCCTAGTATCTTTCAGTTTGGGGGCAGATGAGTGCATATTGCATGTGCTTGCATGGTCTCTATCTAGGGATGAGAGTGGACTGTCCATAGGCGCCCATTGGGCATGTTCAATAGAAAATTTTTCTATAAGAAAATGAGAAAATTTATATTCCTGGACATGTCCAATGGGGGCCCATGGATACGTCCATTCTCATCCTTATCTCTGTCCCCTCCTCTCTGTGCACCGCACCATACCCCCACGCCACACCCCCCACACACACACCCCGTGAATAAAATATGATAAAATAACCCAAAAGAAAAAAAAAACAAAAGCAAACAATCAAAACAAAACTTAACCGTTTATTTATGCTATTCATCAAAAACTAATTTCTTTATATTTATACTGCAGAAAGAATTGATGGGCATAAAAGAACAGCTTTTACAGGAATTTTCACCTGATGATGCCCTCCCGCTTGGAGCCCCGCTGTTTCATGGAGACACCCAATTCATGCTCCCCCCTTGCCCAAAAGGAATGCCTATCTTTTGATGAGGTCCATTCTCTTAACTCAAGAGTTGTCTTTGCCTAGTGTTTTATTTTAGTATAGCATTCGTTAGAATATATGGATTTTCTGTTTCAGGCATTGGATCCTTTCTTGAAAGATGAAGATCCATTTCTTGAAGCATGTGGAAGTCAGTCGGATCAAAAGATGTTGGAATCTACAAACTCAATTGATGTCCTAAGTGTCAATCAATTAATAGAATCGGTACTATACTTTCTTGACTCAGCAATAGTAGGCGCTTGTGTCTTAACTACTATCACTGGCCAAACTCTTCCTCTATGATTCTCGAAATGATGTTTTACTTGAGCCACATATTTTTCAATTCAATGTTCATGTTTTTGGAAAAAGTAATTGCATTTTCTTATATTAATTTAATCACAAAATACTTGCACATATTCTTTATTCGACGCCTTGCTCGACCTATTTGACCATCATTCTGCGGTTGCAAAATTGCACCAGTTAGCTCATGAGTTTTTTAACAGTAAAGATGAGTTAGGCTTGTTATCTCTCACTTGTTTGTTTTCTAGTATCTATAATGAGATGGGAATTAGAACTTATTGAAACTAGATAGAAATGATGACATGAGAATGACCGAAGGCATCTGAATGTATTATTTCCTTTTGCCTTTTCAAATTATGAGATATTAAATGACAAGCATGTTCCTTGTTTCATTAGTATTAGTATCTATCTTCTAGTGTTATAATGCAAAATCTTGAGTACGTAAAAGTCGCTTCACGGTCCACGCGTATGTCTCTCTCTAACATCATATATTTACTTTCATTTGTTATTATTATATGATTCCAACTTTTCATAATTTTCAATTGTTTTCATGCCACATCGATTATAACATTCAAATTAATGCATGACTGAAACTGGGAATTGTACTGTATTTTCAAATTTAAATCATTGGCAAGAAAATTTTTTTCGGCTCTGTTTAAGTTGTATGAAAGTGATGGAAAAAAAAACGCAAACATAGAATGGTACAGAATGCAAAATTGTCAGTGCACTAAAAAGTTGGGGGAAACTTCATAGACCTGGGTGGGGAGACCCCGTGTTCCTGATGTAGTAAATTGCCAGTGGTTTGTTTCATTAGAAAGTGTAAGAAATGGAAACTTTTTCTATAGATTTCGTGGCTTTCTTTTTCAATTTTTGCATATATTATTTAGAATACAGAAAGAGAGTTATCTCTCAACTTAATGAATTTTATAGAAAAACCAAAAAAATAAGAAAAACAAAATTTTCTTTTTCTCTAACTGGTTGTTTCCCCTAGCCTCTTTTTATCAACCCTAAAAACAAACAAAAACTCTCTTGTAGGTTCGTGAGACTGCACAGCAGGTTGCCACCGTCCCAGTTTCCACCACCCCTGTGCCCTACGATCAGATGAAAAGCCAGTGCGAAGCACTTGTGATGGGGAAACAACAGAAAATGTCAGTGCTTCTCAGCCTCAAGCATCAGCAAGAAGATTCAGAAATAGCAATTCAGTCTGAAGATAACGAGAACAATTCATTGGCTCCATTGAAGGCAAGTGATCATAGGACTTCTATTTAGTGTTTACAAAGCAACATTTCAGCTGTTATTTTCCTAGGTTTGTGAGTCACAAATTTCAGAATCTATGTTATCTACTGGTTGTTTACAGAAGATACGGATTTAAAGTAACAAGAAATAATCACAGATTTTAAATATTCTACTCAAATTAGAAATTTTCAATGTCATCTTTTTAGAGAATTTTAGGATTCCCTTATCCGATATTAACACTTAAGTCAAAATCCATTGTTCATTTCAAACACTTGTCTATAACTGAGGAATACTGTGGCTAAAAGGGATGTGTTCTAACTTTTTGGCAGGCACTTCAATTCCTCGAGGAAGAACAGACATCGGCCGCGGAGACCCTGCCAAGAACAGATTCAATGTCAAGCGAGTCTGAGAATTCCTTCAGGCTTCCACCCTCAAGCCCATACGACAAATTCTTAAGAGCTGCAGGATGTAATTAGTTTCACCATCTTCTTTTATATCTGTTTCTGATTCTTTCACACGCGTAAGTCGAGTGTATCGCGTGCACATCATGTACGTATGTATGCATCCCCATTTGATTCAGAAGGAGAAAGCTGAAAAAGAGACAGATTGAAATGTATTTGCACTTTCTTTCTTATACCACAACTCAAAGCAATTTAGTGCTGTGTGTTGTATTTCTCTTGAGTAATAAAAATAAGCAAGCAGGTTCATTGAGCTAACAATAGACTAATCTCTGTCTATACTTGTAGATGGCTAACATAACATAATACCTGTTTAATGCAATTTACATTATATGGAGTAAGAATTTTACTTAAAAAGAATCATCAAATTATTGCTTTGAAAATTGAAAAAAAGAAAAGAAAAGAAAAAGAGAAGTGGAGTTAAGATACTGAATAAGATATAAACTAGATGTTCTTCATTTATTCTAGCTATTGTGCATGCCTTTTCAGAAAACCTGATATTATGCAAAATTAAACTTCTTGCCACTACACTTTTATTTTCTATTTCAAAATTACTCTTTATGGTGGTATAAATGATACTTATATTATGTTGATTTACACCTTGGCCGACTTCGACTACATTTCAAGTTAGTGAGAAAATATTTATCTAAAAATCAAGTAAAGGGAGGTTACTTCGAAAAACAAAGAGATTAATATGTATGCATTCCCATTTTTGTATGGAAAAGGAATAATTCATTCTTGTTTTCCATTGTATTATGGATGATTCATATACCTCGAACATTTATTTCATGACTAGTTTATATTGAGAAATCTATCTTCAAAGTAGTAGATAATTACCATACCGACGAGAAGTGTCCACCAATCTGAAGAGAGATCAGACGATCCAAATCCAACAAGAATCTAGCTTTCCAAGGGAAAATTTTCCGCAATAGAAAAAACTTCTAACAACTAATCCCAACGGGCAACGATACTCGGTACGAGACTACTAACTAGTATATACAGTAATATGGACATTTTTTTTTTAAACAAAAGTTTAAAATTGACTTGAACCGTCAAAATCAAATCAATCTCTATTGTTATTAACTTATAATACAAACCTTTGAGGCTTGCCTAGTGAGAAGTTTCAGAATTGTCAAATAAAAGTCATGCCCTTTTTCAAAGCCTCGTCTTGAGATCAGATGCCCTTGCTCGGCTAGTAGCTGGCATCCCCTTCCTTGCATCTTTTTTCAAATGAATCTTTCTGATGTTGACTCCTTCGAACGAAATATGCGTTAATTTCCCTTTTTCACGGACCCAGCATGAGCGCTAGTCAGTATACGATTCCCTCGGCATATCGTTTGAATATGTTCCCGCATAGACGAAGACATTTGATTGAATTGTATGTCATAGACTGTTTCACAGTTTCATATCTTTAAGGATATTGAAGTTGCGTAAATAATTAATATGTCACTAATATTACTTAAATATTTTGCTCTAGAGACTGCAGGTAAGATCGTGACTAGATAAACCTAAACTTATAGAAAATCTTTAATAATGATTTATCTTTTATATATTGAGAAATTAAGAGTTAGTTTAGATGTGCATTAATGTACCCAAAATGTAATAAGGAGCACTGAAGGAGGAAAAGAGAAGCTGGGCTTTCCAAATGTACTTAAAATTTGAATTAATCATAAGATTGTTAGTGCATTGCATGGTAATATGTTTATAAAATGAGAGTCAAGTTTTTTAGATTATATAGAAATAAATCTTTTTCTTTTACATAGCATCAAAATTGTTTCTTCATAATTTTATACATTTGTGTATACATCTCAAACCAGAACCTTTATCTTCAATCAATCCAAACATGTTTTTTTTTGTTTTTGAGAAAATCAATCCAAACATTTTTTTTTTTGTTTTTGAGAAAATCAATCCAAACATGTTAATTACAGAAAAACAAATCTAAACAGAATATCGAGGCGTCTTATTAATTAACTTTAAGTTCTCTTGCTTAAAAATTGCATTTATGAATTTATATTTCATTCCCAACTTTTGTATGACATATCACGCGTTAACTAAACATGTTTCTTCTAAGTGGATCGGGTCGGGCTAAGTGGATCGGGTCGGGTCTAAGCAGGTCCAACCTGTAATCACTCTTCATCTTCCACTCGCACACGCTTTGTTTCCTAATCACCGGGAACACGTGTGAAGTCTTCTCCTAACGTTTGTTCATCCGCTTCAAACTGGTGCGGATCATTGAGACACTTTTATTCCCACACACGTGTTTGCGACTCTTTGGTAACCCTTACTGTTCACCATTAAACTTTATTTGCTTGAATCACCAAACCAAAACAAAAGTATTAAGGTTGTCCATGTTACATGGCGATGAATTCAAAAGAGTTCATCTCATCACCGGTACTCGTGCATGTACTTTGTATTAACTTTTGGAAACTGGAATTAACTAAGTGAGTTTTTGCTATTTATAGCAAACTTCTGGCAGTGTTTTCGAATGGTTGCAAAGACTTTTAACCCAAAAACAGCATTTGGAGTGCATTTTCTTTCTTATCGTTTCTGAACACAAGGTCTGTTCAAAAAAAATTCTTCAGAATTTTTGTAGTCTTTTGGTCTATTTCAACTTTTGGTTAATGTCAGTCCGATAACCCAGTCAAAGATCAAGATCAGCCGGTCCAATCGACCCAGGTCGGTGAAAATCAGGTGGGAGGTTTTTGTCAATTGCACGTTCCTTAATTATAAAACCACATTTCAAATCCCTTCCTTGGACATCACGCGGACTGATATTTAGTCAGTCTCATATTAGTAATAAATCAACAAGATAAATAATTCAGCAATGATTTAATATTCCAGCATGAATATCTTATTCAGCATAATCCCTGTAATAAAAATGTTAGTTCAAAAGGACAGAGAATATATTGAAATTCAATAATTTCAAAATCAATATTTATAAAGATAATTATTCATTAACAATAATTCGTGCATAACGAACGTTTGTATAAACGGGCAGAGTAACAGAATAAGAACCAGATTTTAGAGTGAGGGACTGTAAAAGCGAATCTCCTAAGACATTTATGTTCCCCGCTACGGTACATACAGGATAATAGACACTGCTTCCAAGATATACACCTCTTCATGTGTTCTGCGCAGCACTTTGCAAAATTACGTACAGTCGACCAAAGTTGACTCATATCTTCCATTTGACCGAAAGTAGGAAAAAGGATAGAGACCAAAACTGAATTCAGACACAATTCTGAAATCTGAACGGTACTTAAAGAATCCTCTTAAAGAACTCAATTTTCATGTAGTTGATTGAGTTTTGAAATTCTCAGTTGTGAGTAATTGTAAGCGATCCATTGGAGTGAAAATATGCACTTTATAGTGCAATCCTTCTGAGCAGACACATATGTTCGGTTGGAACGGTCGAGATTGTTCCGAACAGACACATCTGTTCACCGAATAGCTACATCCATTCGGCCGAATGGGTTATTCCCGAACAGACATATCCATTTGTCGGAACAGGTGCAACCATCTCGAATAGACATGTTCGTTCGCTGAACAGACGCATCCATTCTCATATCACTTTCAATGTTGGACTAAAGAGTTTTTACTCTCTTTTGGTCCCATTTAGCTCTTATTTTAGGCCAACTTCCGACTGAATATCTCTTTCATTCGGAAACGAATTGAACATGTGAATATATCATGTTCATCGCCAATGGATGGAGAACATATTTTAACCATGTCCCGTGCATATTGAGCAGCAAGTCCCGCTTAAAATTCAGCTCAAATTTCCCCCCCCGAAACTCACTTGGTTAATTCCAAGTTTCTAACATTAACCTTTTTTCAGAGCATATCTGTTTTGATGAATCTTTATATGGCCAACATTAACTCTACGGATAATACATCTTCTATGGTT